>JANHZT010003702.1:0-11205 GCA_032468215.1 Stegonotus admiraltiensis | reverse complement strand
ACAACATTTTAAACCACTTTCAAATCAATTTTCTGTAACCATTATTAATATTTTAAAAAATTCTTTCAAAATCTTCACATTTTTATAGTTTGCCATACTCTTCACATTTCTTGTAATATTTCTATAATAATATTTCTCGCTTTAAAAATAACCATTAAATCTATAAACAATTCTTGTTAAAAAAGGTTTCATTCACATTTTCTTTTTTGTTTGTTTGTTTGTTTTGTTAATTAAAAACAATTTTGAGTGACTTCTGTATACTGGGCATGAGAAATGTATTTCAATAATAATACTGCTAAAAAGACAATGGTATACCAATCTGCTTTGGTGATAAACTTACCAAAAATTATTTTGGACATGCATATACATGCTCAAATAGCATAAGCAGACTCCTGAAATGGTCACATTAAGCTTTCAGGAGGACCTGATGGCTTTACAACTTTAGCAGTAAATTGGTACACCAGACATGTGAAATAGCTCCAAGTGCTTTGCGCAGCCCTACAAGACACATAGTCAATTTTGTTTACTAGATCTTTTCCTATATTTGGTCCAGAATTTCAAACCTGTATCAAAAAGAAAAAATAGAAATCCATTTTATCCAAACCTGAATCAAAAAGAAATACCTACGCCATTTCATAGTTAGTTAAAATGAACATTTCCATTCCATACTACTCATTATTCCGCATTAACAGCTTTGTTTTAAATTAATGCCTAGTAATCCAGATTGGTTCTGCAGTTTGAACATTTGATCTATTCCTTCATACAAGGCAAACAAGTGCAATGTAGAGTGGATGCAACAGCTGTACCTAGCACATACCATATGGATAATACTTGAAACAAGATTATAAACTAGAACATAGAACAACAAAATTGGAAGGCACCTCAAATATTGAAATACTGCTATCATGTCACCCCAGTTCTGCTATATACCCAATTCCTGCAACCATTCTTCACATGTTTCAGCCTCCAGTACCCTAGTTATCTTTGTTGCTCTTTGTATTCTTGAGTCTCAACATCTTTTTGATCTCATGAAACTAAAACTGGGTGCAATATTTTAAGTATGGTCTTATAAAGGTATTATAATTATAAAGTTATTATAATAAAGGTATTATAAAGTGGTACTTCACATGTTCTTGATTCTATCCATCTGTTCATGCAGCCTAGGATTGTGTAATGTTTTTGGCAGCTGCTGCACACTGCTGGCTCATATTTAAGTGGTTGTCCCCTAGGACTCCTAGACGCCTCTCACAGTTACTACTATTGAGCCAGATACCACTTGTTCTATATCTGCACATTTGGTTTTTCTTGCCTAAGTGTAAAACCTTATTTTTTTAAACTTATATACAGTAAATTGTAGAAATCCTGACATTTTTATTATGTGAGGGCAAGCTTTTGGCATTACAAAAAATGTCACATATGTTACATTTACAATTTGATGTAGAGTGTAGAGTATAGACAATTTCATTATAAAGCCTCTAAAATTCAAATCAGTGTTTGAGACAATTCATTTCATGATATAAATGAAAGTATACAGAGACTGTAGTACTATATGAGTATATTTGCAACATATTTTTTTCTGGATAGATAGAAAGCTGTATTATAGTAAATCAGTTAATCACATATAGATAAGCATTGTTTACACCAGTTGCCTCTTGGTTTCCAGAAATTTATTTATTTATTTATTTATTTAATTGTTTTTATATCACAAATTCCATTTCTAAATTGAACAGTGTTTTCTAGGTAACAGAAGTGTTAAACATCCTCATAATCGTTATGACCATATCAACATACAAACATATAGTAGATACTATCAATCATTGTTATAAAGTATACTATCTTCCATATTAACATCAATTATATAAGCATCAAAATGTTTACTACTCAGTTTTTCTTTCTCATATAATCCATATTTCATATAAACCCGTCCATCTGATCTCGGTATCTCTGTATCTATCTATTTGTAAAAAAAGTTCCCATGTCATAAAATATTGTGAATCTTCTTTTTCTTTAATTTTTAGCATTAACCTATCCATTTCTGCACATTCCACTTTTTATTATATTCTCATCTGTGGGGGTTTGATCATTTTTCTAATATTGTGCGTATACAATCCTGGCTGCTGCTAAAATATGTAAAATTAAATATGTATTACCCTTATTATACTTTTCTGGTAGCATATTCCCAGCAGGAATAGTAGATATTCCCAGCAGGAATATCTCAGGTTTCAAGTGTATGTGTTGTTTTATCATAGCTTCTAGCCATATGCAAATTTTCTTCCAATATTTTTTTGCTTTCGGGCACATCCGCCACATTTGATAATATGAACCTGGTGTTTGGTTACATTTCTAACATTTGACAGATGTATCTTTGTACATATTCGATATTCTTGCAAGTGACAAGCACCATTTTATAGAGATTTTCTTTACATGCTGTTGACATTGTAAGTTTGTAATTTCTATTCCATAATTTCTCCCATTTGTCTAATTCGATTGTATAATCAATATTCTTAGCCCAAATTATAATAGTTTCCATTGTTCTTCCATTGTTCTTCCTCCAATTTTATGGTTACTAAATAATTATAATTAATTTTTCATCTGCTCCCATTAGCATCTGATCTAGCTCATTTGGTTCTTTATAAAATCCATACCCCTTTCTGTCTTTTTCGTATCTGGATTGTATCTGTAATTGTGGCCACCATGATAGGTCAATCCCTGATCTGTTTAGTTCTTGTTTAGTTTTTAGTTCTCCCCTTTCATGTAGTGTGTCCTTATATCTTATGATTTTTCCATATTTATGACATTTGGATGTATCACTGCCTCCATTGTAGATAACCAAACTGTTATTTTCAGATAATGTTGCTCTTTGATTTTGGTCCATACTAGCAATAATGCCTTCCTAATGTGGTGCCTCTGGAAGTAGCTATGTATCTCACCCTTCTTGTACCATAGAAAGGTGTGCCATCCCAATTGCAAATCATGACCCTCCAGTGTTAGTAATCTTGTATTCCTCAAATTAATCCAGTTCTTCACCCACATAAGTGCCGATGCTTATGGATTGAAGGCCAAAACCTCCTCTACTCTTAACATCTTGTAGCATTTTTTATTTTATTCTCGCTTTTTTACCTTGCCATACAAATTTTAATATCATCTTATTTAATTCTTCAAAATATTTTCCCCAGCTTTATTAGGATTGTCTGAAACAGGTACAATAATCTTGGCAGAATATTCATTTTAATTGTAGCTATTCTACCCAATAGGGACAATTGTAAGTTTTTTCAATTTTCCAAGTCTGTTTTAATTTGTGCTTTCAGTTTCTCGTAGTTATTTTCTTTGAGAGATACATATCGTGCTGTTAATTGGACTCCTAAATATTTAACTTTCTTTACAATTTGCATGTTCATCATTGTAAATTTCTCTTCTGTTTATCTGTAAAGTTTTAAACATTTTGTTTATTTTTAGTCCTGCAACTGCACCATATTCTTCTATTTTTGCAATTAATTTAGGTCCTGTTTCCTGTAGATCTTCTAGAATGAACACCAAGTCATCAGCGAATGCCTGTAACTTATATTCCTCCTTTTTTATTCTCATGTTTTATTTCACTATCTTGTCTAGCATTTCTAGCTAACACCATCTGTTTTAATTGTAAGAACATAAACTGCCAATTCAAATTGTCAAAAGCTTTCTGTGCATCAAGAAAAATTTGCTTTCCGGAGTGCATCTTGTAGTATTCCAATGTATTCAGGATCATCCGCATATTGTTTTTAATTTGCCTCTTCGGTAAAAATCCATTCTGATCTACATGTATGAAGTCATTAAAAAATATTTTCAGTCTATTTGCAATTATTGAGGCATAAATTTTATAGTCTATGTTTAACAATATAGTTTTTTATTTGTAGTAAATCAGAGTCTTTTTTAGGTATCTGTGTTATAATTGCCTCTGTCCATGTTTTGGGAATCTTTGCTTCAAACAGTGCTTCATTGTAGATTTCAAGTATAAATGGACCTAAGGTGTCATAAGTATTTATAGAATTCTGCTGGTAGGCCATCTGGTCATTTTGGTCATTTTCCAGTTTCCAGAATTTTAAACAGAAAGGTTTCCTTTCCAAAAATGTTTGTGTCTATTTTGCATAAAATGCAGATGATCTACCATTTGCTGTCACTTTTCTCCATCTGTTTGCTTGGTCTGAGTGTTTGTCACATTTTCATGTAAAATGCATTTACAAGTGTAAACTACATCCATGAGAGCAGTTATTTCAGCAGCATCTGCAAGGAAAGTGGTAAAACAAGCAAATTGTAGTTGTGGCATTGCAATCAAAGCTCTGTCCTTTTTATATGACTGGGGATGCCATTTTGCTTGTTGCCATTTTGCTAAAACATCCTTCTTTCTGCTATATTAGAAGATAGCACTGTATATGGCCAAGCTGTATGGGGAAAGAGTAGGAATATGACAGTTAATCTAGTATGGACATTTTCTGGTAGAATTTGAATTGTTTGAGAATGGTATAACAGAAAAGAATGAATGATTTCTCCGTTCTTGTCTCAATGCATAGACACTTATTTAAAATTGTGCTTGAGCTTATTTAGAAGGTAGATAATGTATATTTTCTTATGCATTAGGTGATGTTTTAACTGAAATAATTCTTAATGGCAAGAAGGAAGGAAGGAAGGAAGGAAGGAAGGAAGGAAGGAAGGAAGGAAGGAAGGAAGGAAGGAAGATCTCCTAACTAAACATATACCTAATTTTCAGTTAAGATTCTTCCCTACATATACCACTTCTCATATTGTGGATCCAATACCTTGTCTGATATTGTTTAATAAAAAGCTCAGTGATTTTCTGATGCTTCTATGCATAGGGAAAATGGTACTAATTACAACAAAGTAGTTTTTGCAGTTTTGAAAAACTTTGAATTTAGCACCACAGGGACATTGGGTGATAAATTTGAGTAATGGCATTTCATTCAGTAGGAATCAGTAGGAAAATTTAATACAAATTTTACCAGGCCAATAATTAATTTTCTTTATGCCCTCCAGAAATATGCTCAATTTCTAGGATTTGTGGTTCTATTACATGGCACTTTAGAATAACCAGCAGTTATGAATGCATTAAAACGTTTCAATATCTCTACAACAAGGATAAAATCCTATGTTAGCTTCTCATGACAACTGCAAAAACTACTATTACTAATCTTTTTACCTTTGGGGTATAACTTCACCAAACTCTGTCTTAAACAAATTGCATTTAGCCACCTAAAGTACATTGCACTTAGCTATCAGGTAATAAAGGTTTTTTTCCCTTAAAATAATGCATAGCTTGCTACAGTGTTCCACCCAGACATTTTATCTGGGTGTCTTTTGTTTTCTAGTGTAAAAACAAGTATTTGGAATAAATGTGGATGCTAGGATTCATCACACAGTTTCAGCGATTTTATGGGTGTATAGGGTCTCAATTTCTTCCTGCCCATTTATAATCAAAACGTAATTTAGTGTAAGACATTTAAAATTTTTATTCTGTAGATACTTACTTAACAGTTGAATTCTTCAAAGCCATTATGAACAGATTGCCTTGCAGATTGGATAAGGAAAAAATTAATAGAAATGGCTTTAATAAAATAATAACGCATGGACACTAAGTCTTCATTTTATTTTATATCAAGTGAAATAATAAATTGTTGGAAGCTTATTTGTAAAATGAATGCATGCATTTCAGAGAAATACATATTAATTGAAATTCTAGGATGAGAGAATTTACTTTTTGAAACATACACAGAATTTTCTCTCAGAAGCCTTAGAACAGCTGCAAACCAGAGCTACTTCACAGATATACTAAGATAAATGGGGTTTCAACCTGGCAGTTAGTTGTAGATCTGATCAACAGGTCTTCCAGTAATACAATATTTATAATTAATAAATATATTAATAATAATATATAAAGTTTAATAATAAACTTCAGTTTCACTGTAGTTAATTTATCTTTTCCCCCACATATGTCTGCATATTAATTATGAATGGACCTATCCTATCTGCAACCAGAAAATTATTTTATAATGTAATTTGGAAATATGTAGATAATCTGTTTTCCAGAAAACAAATCTAACTGGATTGGCGGAATATGAATAATTATGTATAGACCTAGCACAGAAGTGACCGATTAGAGAGCCATATGATTGGTTCACAAGTGTAGACTTGGTCATTTTGTACTTAAAGACTGGATAGATCCGTGAATCATATTTATTTATTATTTAATGCCACTCATCTCAATCTGGGTGGCTTACAATATAAATAGATAGAATTATGACTATCTAGATGCATATTAAAAAGGATGACTGAAGGCATGGAATTTGCCTATTCTGTAACATTTCAATGTCTTCAGTATGATTTCATTCTATGGAATCAATGTATAGCCAGAAAATTTCCCATGCTGCACACCTGAAAAGCACCATGTTTGACATAAATATAAACAGTAATATTAACCTTCTGCTTCTATATTGGAGTGGCTCATTCACATCTGAACAATCACACAATATTGTAATAATCAAGTGAACTAGCACAGATATATGGTTTCATATTTAGTTTTGTTTAGTTAATGTTAAATTTTAAACAAGGACTAGTATTAAATGTTCCAGGCCTTGCTTCTATAACAAGAATACCACAACCCAATACATTTCTTTGTAAAATTAAGGCTTGCACTTACTAACCTATGGTCTTCTCAGTTCTTTGCATGATAAAAATAACCATACATGATCTGCAGAAGCAACTATGTATCCATGGTTTCAAGATGAGTATAAGGATGTCTTTTCAATTTCTTATCATTTCCATTTAAATAGAGGTGATTATTCTCCTGAATAGCTTGGATTCTAGTGATTAAACTAAAAGACACTACTTTGAAAGAAGCTGCTTTTCTTGAGTTTAATTTAACTCAACTGGTATTGTTGTAAACCAGAAACACCAAGAGAATGTTGTGTATCTTTGCTTAATATATTATTTCTGAAAAATACTACAATTAAAGTATGCAAGTTGTTTAATACCACAAAAACAATTTCATTTATGTAGACATTTAAGTCTGTAGCTAGTTTTTATCAGTCCTTAATTGTTGCTATTAAAGTGTTTAGTTGGCCTGGAGCTCATGTGATTTCTGTTCAAGATACTCAGAATTGCACTAAATTAAATGTTAATGTTAAAAATATGAGCTTCCACAAACTATGTGGTCAAGGCGTTTGCTATGCTAAGCCATTGCTGCTGAAATGCTCATGACAAATGAAAGAGGGAATCCTGTTTTTGGCACTGCTATTTAAGATGATCATGTTAATTGCATCTAAGACTCAACTTGTTTATAGTATTTATCTTTTAGCACAGCAAAGTAATGCAGCAAAGTATTTTATATTTATTTATCAAAAGATGTATGTACAGAGAAAAAAGCTAAAGAAAATATAGTTTAATAGAACTATATAAAAAATAGAATTCCTTTATGAGAAAAAAATAATTTGATGACACATCTGTTTAACACAGGAGACTGCACTGAAGATTAATTAGCTTGCATTGTTTAAAAATAAGATGCTCTTTTATGGAGAGAAGTGATGGCAAATGAGGCCTTCTCTAAGGCAAACCAATGATCTCTAAAATGTTTACAACAAGCTTGTGCAATGTGTCTCACTAAGTCAAATGTAACCTCACCAGCAGTGGTGGGCTGCTGCCAGTTGTAACAACCGGTTCTCCTGGAAATGAAAATGTGAGCGCGCATACTCTCACTTCGCTCATGTGTGCGGAAGGCACATGCACACGGCATTGAAAAAGTGGCAATTATATAGGACGTTATAGCACCAGGGTGGGTGGGTGGAGCCAGTCACTGGTCAAAACTACTGATTTCAAACTGGCAGCAGCCCACCACTGCTCACCAGCCATACTTGTGGTAGACAAGGCTGCTTGACAATTCCATCATTTCTTCAAGTCTACACCAGCAGCAGAAGTATTTGTAGAGAAGTGCCCGTGTGATTAAGCCATATTTGGCTGGTGGACTATATTTGCCTTCATTGATGGCCAATTATTTAAGTCTGGTTTATAGCCAATATATTTTTGCATGTTGCAAGAAACATGAGGGACCCCGGCTGTCAGGATCAAAGCACTTTAAATTTGGCTTACAAATAAATGGAAGGTAAACAAAGATGACGCAATAACTAAGCACATTTCAAAAGAATAAATTGATGTCACAGTTAGGTGAAACAGTGACAACTGCCACCTTTTCAGGAAATGCTACAGCTGGCAACCAGTTAAGTTGTGCAAATGCACTTGTAGTCTTGGAGTTCAGGAACAGTGGGAGAATTAGAAGCCTTCCCAAACAGTAACTTTTTATTACAGTTTTCATTTGGTTGAATAACAAGAAATAGAAGGAGGAGGACTGTTTGTTTTTTTAAATAGCGAAACTTACTTCACATTCTTACAGACACCACTTAAAAATTTGCACAATAAAAAAATCTGCATGATAAATGTATCTATGTAATCTAAAACATCAGTGTCATTAACACAAATCTCTGGATGGCAGTTCATTTCTTAATGTTCTCTAGTTAAGAAGAACAAAATACAAACAAAAACAAAGGGATAATAATATTTTGTAATATGTGATTGTGTTTAGCTTGGAAAAAAGTTATTGCTTTCATAAAAATGTAAAAGAAATAACTGGACCAATGTTTGAATATGTCACTTTGCTTGCTAAAGAATATTAACCCCCATGCAAAATAAAGCTTATCTTTTTGGTACTTATTAAAATTAATTTAAATATATTACATTCTGTTTTGTTTTGTCTTTTTTTTTAATCCAATTTTTATACCGCCCTTCTCCCGAAGGACTCAGGGTGGTGTACAGCCAGAATAAAAGCATATAAATATAAAAATTAAAACAATTTAAAATTAATTAAATAATTTGGCTAGATAATTAAAAATGCAATAAAAAACCCATTAAAATCCTAATTTAAGCCAGCCCTGCACGATGGAATAATAGGGTCTTAAGGGCACGGCAAAAGGCCCAGAGGTTGGAAATCTGATGTATCTCCGGAGGCAACTCATTCCAGAGGGCAGGAGCCCCCACAGAGAAGGCTCTCCCCCTGGGGGTTGCCAGCCGACATTGTCTGACCGATAGCACCCTGAGGAGACCTTCTCTATGGGAGCGCACTGGTCAATGGGAGGCTATTGGTAGCAGAAGGTGGTCTCATAAGTAACCTGGTCCTATGCCATGGAGCGCTTTAAAGGTGGTAACCAGCACCTTGAATTGCACTTGGAAGACCACTGGGAGCCACTGCAGCTCACGCAGGAGAGGTGTTACATGGGAGCACTGAGTCACTCCCACAATCACCCGCCCGGCCACATTCTGGACCAGTTGGAGCCTCCGGGTGCTCCTCAAGGGGAGCCCCATGTAGAGAGTATTACAGTAGTCCAGGCAGGAAGTGATGAGGGTATGAGTGACTGTGCATAAGGAGTCCCGGTCCAGAAAGGGACACAACTGGTGTATCAGGCAAACCTGATAGAAAGCCCCCCTGGCCATGGCCGTCATATGCTCTTCTAAAGACAGCCATGCATCCAGGAGGACACCCAAGTTGCGAGCCCTCTCCATGGGGGCCAATGACTTGCCCCCAATAGCCAGCGATGGCACCAGCTGGCTATACCGGGACACCGGCAGCCACAGCCACTCGGTCTTGGAAGGGTTGAGTCGGAGCCTGTTTCTCCCCATCCAGACCCGCACGGCCTCCAAACACGGACATCACTTCGAGGACATCATTGGGGTGGTTTGGGGTGGAGATGATGGCACCGCCCCCCAAAACCACAGATGATCTCGCCCAGCGGCTTCACATAAATGTTGAACAGGAGAGGCGAGAGGACTGAGCTCTGCAGCACCCCGCAAGCAAGGTGCCTCGAGGTCGACCTCTGCACCCCCGCCAACACCGACTGTGACCGGTCAGAGAGATAGGAGGAGAACCACTGCAAAACGGTGCCCCCCACTCCCAACCCCTCCAGCCGGCACAGCATGATACCATGGTCAATGGTATCAAAAACCGCTGAGAGATCTAATAGGACCAGGGCAGAGGAACAACCCCTGTCCCGAGCCCTCCAGAGATCATCAACCAATGTGACCAATGCCGTCTCCGTGCTGTACCCAGGCCAGAAGCCGGACTGGAACGGATCCAGATAGACAGCTTCATTCAGGTACTGCAGGAGCTGTCGCACAACCACACTCTCAACAACCTTTGCCACAAAACGAAGGTTGGAGACTGGACGGTAGTTCGCCAAAACAGCTGAATCCAGTGAGGGCTTCTTGAGGAGGGGTCTCACCACCGCCTCTTTCAAGGCGGCGGGAAAGACACCCTCAGTCAAGGAAGTGTTGACAATTCCTTGAAGCCAGCCTCATGTAACCTCCCGGGTGGCCAGCACCAACCAGGACGGACATGGGTCCAATAAAAATGTGGTCGCTTTCAACCTCCCCAGCAACCTGTCCACGTCCTCAGGAGTCACAGTATCAAGCTCATCCCAGATAACATCCTCAAGGCCCACCTCCATCATCCCGTCCGAACCTACCCAGTCAGAGTCCAAGCCATCCCGAATCTGAGCGATTTTATCGTGCAGATATTGCACAAAATCCTCAGCTTGCCCTTGCAAGGGGCCATCCTGCGCTCCCAGGTGGAGGAGGGAACGGGTCACCCTAAACAGGGCGGCTGGGCAATTATCTGCCAATGCAATAAGAGCAGAAAAATAGTCACGTTTTGCCATTCTTATCACCACTAAGTAGGTCTGAATATAAGACCTCACTAGTGTTTGGTCGGATTCGGAGCGGCTGGCCCTCCAACCACTCTCTAGGCGTCTTTTCTAGTGCTTCATCTCTCTCAACTCCTCAGAATACCAAGGAGCCAATCGAGATCGGCACCAGGTCAGAGGCCGCAAAGGCACGACGCAGTCCAAAGCCCCAGCAGCTGCCCTCTCCCAAGCAGCCACTAGTTCTTCAGTCGAGCCATGAGCCAGATCCTCAGGAAATGGCCCAAGCTCCATCAGGAACCTCTCTGGGTCCATCAGGCACCTGGGATGGAACCATCTAACCGAATCCGTCTCCCTGCGACGAGGGTTAGCGGTTCCTACTAAGGGCAGTACTTAACATCCAGCTGCCTGCAATTACTGCAAGTTCAATTCTTACCAGGCTCAAGGTTGACTCAGCCTTCCATCCTTTCTAAGG
>JANHZT010003701.1:62773-75586 GCA_032468215.1 Stegonotus admiraltiensis | reverse complement strand
ACAGTGGATTTTCTGAATCCTTTACTACTTCTGAACTGCTTCAGAAAATTGGGGGGTCTTTCAGACAAGTGGGGTTATATACAGGAAGGAGAAAAGAAGTGAAACTGCATTGCATGAGTGAAGTCAACTCAGGAGCTGAATTTAAGCCAATGAAAGCAAAGGACAAGAATTTTGCTCACTTATTGGTACCTATAGATAGTTTTCAACACTTGATCACAATTGAGCCCAAAATTTCCATAGCTAAGCAAGACGGTTGTTATGTGAGTTTTTCCCCATTTTATGGCCTTTCTTGACCCAGTTGTTAAGTGAATCACTGCAGTTGCTAAGTTAGTGACACAGTTGTTGAGTGAATCTGGCATCCCCCTTGACTTTCCTTGTCAGAAGATTGCAAAAGGTGATCCCAAACCACCGGGACACTGCAACCGTCATAAATACATCCCAGTTGCCAAGCATCTGGATTTTGATCATGTGACCATGGAGATGCTGCAACGGTTGTAAGTGAGAAAAACAGTCATATGTCACATTTTTCAGGGCCATTGTAACTTTGAACAGTCACTAAATGAATGGCTGTAAATCGAGGACTACTTGTTCCAGCTTTTCTATCCCCATTCTGACTCTTTCTTAAAACTATCATGTTGCCTCCCTTTCCCTCCAAAAGAAAATCTAAATCAGAGAAAAGTGCCAAACGTGGGGGATGGGGGAGGTATATTAGTTAGGGGCAGTTTGAGGGCCCTTCTTTGGGGATTCTTTCTGATCTTTTAAATAATATAACAGTAAATGTGTCATTGTGTTGTGGATTTATCTGAAAGTAAGAATCTATAGTTTGGTAGTATTTTCATTCTGATTTCCAGTAATGTGATAATTGAAAGACCAGATGTGAGTTTTGGGGAAAATAATAGAACATTCTTAATGAATATGATTCAGGAGAGAAAAAAGCAGTAGTGCTGACTGGAGAAAACAAACACTTATTTTAATACATCTCTAGATTGTTTATCATTAAAATAAATTCAAATCACTGAACAAAGTATAATAGAGAGTAGCATCAACAAGTTCCATGAAACAAGCAACAAATAATACTGCTGAAATGAACGCAACATGCAGCTACTTTCTGTGACATGTTGTTTAGGAAACACTTCAAATATTGTGACCAAAGATTGTGCAAGCAATAAGAGAGTGTGTTTCCCCCCTCTGCCAGCACATCAAAAAAAGAAAGGAATAAAAAAAAAGTTCCTCATGTTTTGAATATGGAATTTAGTTTTATTTTGCATTCAGCCTTTTTCTTGGGTGGTGAGCATTTGTAAAATGTTGTGCCTGTCACTTCCCTGCCTCTTCTGTTTTTGATGCCCAACTTTGTTTATTGCATGATCTGAAAAGCAGATACCATCTGGTAAAAATCTCTCTGGCAGATTTTGGGTTATTATAAAAGTAGTCTTGCTTAATCAACCAGGAATGATTGGCTATGGTACGGTAATATGAAAATTGTTACGTTATATTACCATTCCTTGGAATCACAGTCCTCTTATCACAAGTGGCAGGTAGTCCTTGTTTAGTGACTGCCTCATACAGCGACCATTCACCATTTAATGAAAAGGACTACATGTTACATGATAGCAGTGTTCCAATGTCTAAGCTGTTGCCACAGAGAAGAAGGAGTCAAGCTATTCTCCAGAGAACCTGAGGGCAGGACAAGAAGCAATGGATGGAAACTAATCAAGGAGAGAAGCAACCTAGAACTAAAGAGAAAATTCCTGACAATTAGAACAATTAATCAGTGGAACAACTTGCCTTCAGAAATTGTGAATGCTCCAATATTGGAAGGTTTTAAGAAGAGATTGTATAACCATTTGTCTGAAATGGTATAGGATTTCTTGCCTGGGCAGAGGGTTGTCCTAGAAGAGCTCCAAGATCCCTTCCAATTCTCTTATTCTGTGACAGTTACTAAGGTGATGAAAAAAATAACTTTTTGACCAATCCTTGTCTTTATGACTTTCTCAGGTCTGTAAAGCAAAGGAAGGCTGATGAAAGATCATAAACACAGTCATGCTTTCATTAAGCAACCACTTTGTTTAACGACCAAGTGGGTGGGCCCAATTGAGGTTTCTAAATGAGGATTAACTCACCTCTATCTTAGATAGCAAAAGAGGCAGTTCTTAACCTCTGCCTACCAAATTGCCTGCACTTTGTCTTGCTTTTCGTGAGGATTCCTGAAGACAAGGCTATTATTTTATTGTTGGTAACACGGTCAGCAATTTTATAAAGATCTTTGAAAGCACAGTGTTTGAATTTTAAGCAAAAGAAAGGCAAATACTTTTCCTGGGTGCTAGGAAACCGCAGCTAAAATAGTTTTTACCCCTCCCCCTCAATTAAAATAGCCAGACAATCATTGCTGGTTATTCTTCCTGAGGCATTTTTGCTGTGATTTGTGCTGCATTTGATTTGAATCATTCACTCATCACTTCAGGTTAGATCTTGACCTGGATCGTTGAATTGAGTCAATCTGATTTCAGAAAGTTGATTTGATTTGGAAAACAGTCTCCCTGCACATGCATCAAAGGCCATTGCATTATTGGAATCAAAAGAAATTAATTCAGTGAATGAATCCAAGTGGGAAAATCAGTTTGCATTTTTTTTTAAAAAAAAGAATTGTCTTCAAATTAAATTTTTGCACAGCTCCTGAATAATTTTAATGGTCAAGTTGATCCACTGATTCATAGTTGCTTCTATTTGGAGTTTTCCTGGTTTCTTTGAACTTTGGATGCCTTTACAGTTACCATAGTGACATTGGAAGCAAGAGGAAGGGATTGTTGTCCAGGAGCATAATTTTTTCAGTGCCTAAAGATGAGCTCATTATGATGGAGATTTGGGTCTCAGAACTGAAACTAAATAGTGTTTTTATTTAAAATGTCTGATCTATTTTATCACTGTTTCTAGAAGTTATAACATATAAGCATCTTATTTCTCCATTTATATTCAGGTTGTGATAGCTCCAGAATTGAAAATGAATGAATGCCAGGGGAGAAAATATATTCATTTAGGTCATAGAAAGCTAATCTTTCTTTCAAATTTTGGAGGAGTGTCATTGTAATTTAAATTTAATCCTCTCAATATATTTGCAAAACAGAATAAATAACGTCCTAGTTATCAGTGGCAAAAACAATGCAAATAGCTCTCAAAACTACCTTCTCCAATCAACTTCAGCAGAATTATAATTCATGCCATGGTTACCCTAAAGTTAGGGCAGTGTTTCTCAATCTCAGCAACTTTAAAATGTGTGGACTTCCACTTCCATTTTTCCTCAGCCAGCCTGGGGAGTTGAAGTCCGTCCATCTTAAAGTTTTTGAGATGGGAAACTGCCGTATGTGGTGGCATCTGACTCTTATTTTCTGGCTTGGGAAGCCAAGGGTGATCACACTTCTGTCTGGAAATGTAGACACCTCAGTGCTGTAGGGTAGCCTGTGAAGTAGAAACCTGGGCAAGGCCATTCCAAACCATTTTCATATTCTTACCCAAAAAATTATATAGATGCTCCATAGATTATACAGAATCACCAGGAGTGAAGCTATTTACTGTGGAGGTGATTTCTTTTAATCAGTGCCTTTTAAGAGGAAATCTTTTCTGCCAAGAAACAAGGAAGCTGTAAGAACTCAGCCTCAAGGCTATATTTTGGCTCTGGGATAATTGGACCACTTCTGTCATGTTTTTCTATTCCTAAAATCTGCAGCCTTGAGAAATGTCTTGCTGGAGTCTCGCCCATCATTCAAAGCCAACCACTCAGCCCTGCACCCCTCCCCTGCTGCTGTTTATGAATATAATGCAGTCGTTTAATATACAAAGAATAATTTCACAACCTGACTAGGAAAACATTACTTCCATTGCTGATGCTGGTTCTGTTGTCAGATTTACGAGGGAACAGTTTTGCATCAAAGTTTTGCATTTCATTATGGATTAGTTGACATTTAGGACTCCGTGTGAGAGACTTATTGGCAGCTATGTGGAAATAGTTTTTGTCAATACTGCTGGCTGATGAGGAATGATTCTCTTTATCTATTTCTATTTTTCTGTCTATTGATTTGGCTGTTTCTTTCCTGTTATCTGAAATCATTCACTATTGGCTCTATAGAGGCAGATGCCTACGTTGTTGCATGAAATGATTGATGATTATTAATGCACCCAGAACCTTGGACACAAGATGGATGAGAAGCATATCTTATGGAACAGATACAAATGCAGTGAAAAATGAATTAAAAGGACTGCCTCCTTGTTTTTGTGCTTTTTAAAATTTCCAGCATATTGTATCCAAATTCAGAATAATTTTATGATTAGTTTAAATAAACTTAATTGTATTTTCTACAGAATAGAAACGAATCAATGGTGATCTACTTTCTTCCCTCTACAAAGACAGGCTTCAAGGTTACAAACTATTTATCTGTCAAATTTCTATACAAGTAGTCCTCATCTTATAACAGTTTGTTTAGTGATCATTCAAAGTTACAACAGCACTGAAAACTGTGATTTATGATCGTTTTTCACACTACCATTGCAGCATCCCCATGGTAACATGATCAAAATTCAGATGCCTGGCAACTGACTTATATTTATGACGGTTGTTGTGTCCTGGATCATGTGATCCCCTTTTGTGATCTTCTGACAAGCAAAGTCAATGGGGAAGTCAGATTCACTTAACACCTGTGTTGCTTACTTAACTTCCACGGTTCACTTAACAACCATGGTGAGAAAGGTCATAAAATGAGGCAAAATTCACTTAACAACTGTCACACTTAGAAAAGAGAAATTTTGGGTTCAGTTGAGGAGCATATGACTCTTGGGTGATCATAAACAAAAACCATATAGTCATATAAAAAGAGACTTCAAAAAAAGGTGAGATAACAAGATGAAAAGAAAGTTTAAGCAGTGAAAAAGGGCAGAAGGTGTACCCTCAAACTACCAGCCACTCTCAGAGTCGCATGCCAGTCTTGGGCACCCAGTGGGTGCCGCACCCATGCCAGTTGGCAAAGTCAGGTCTTGATGCTCTCATGGAAGGTCAAAAGAGTGGGATCCACCTCACCTCTGGGGACACGATGATCTATAGAGCGGGGAATATTACTTGATAGAAGTTTTTAACTAAGTATTTTGGCTTCATGAATCCTTTGTGTTTCCCAGGGTTAGCCTGGCAGGGTTAGCCTGGCTAGGTGGCTCAGTTGCTAAGATGCTGAGCTTGTCAATCAGAAAGGTTGGCAGTTCGGCGGTTCAAATCCCTAGTATAGAAGGGGGTTGGACTAGATGACCTCCAAGGTCCCTTCCAACTCTCTTACTGTTAATGTTAAGGGCTTTTTAGTGCATGCAGAACAGTAAAGCATACTAAGGTATCCTAATAAAGGCAATACCCCTTTTCACAATACCATGAAAATGTTATTGTTTCTGAGTTATGCCAAATTAAATGTGGCACATTCATATGGGAATCCTTAAAGTATATATTTAAAATCTACAGTGCTGCTAGAGGTGGGTTAGGAGGAAAGTATAGGATTGGACCTATGGTAGGCAAGGAAGAAGGCTATTTCTCCCTCCCATGCTTTCTTCCACACATTTCTACCCTTTGATCAGTACCACTTCAAGCAAAATAAGTTTAGCAGACATTTAGATGTGCAACCATTGCGTGATTGATCTACTCTTTTCCACACGTACTTAAAACAAGTGGTGCCCTGAAGCAATGAATTTTCAAATGATGAATATTTTATGGATTACAGCAGAGGGAAAAAGTTAAACTTTCCTCTCTAAAATGTTGTGGGTTTTATCCCCTGCACTGCGATAATTGTAAATGTTACTTGCATACATGCTGTTGGTTTCAGGCTTAGGTTCGGTCTTCGAGGATTCTAATTTTGGACCTGTCCTCTAAGTAATTTGTATAATCTTGCTGTATGAGTGAAGATGATCACAGTATGTTCTGCCTATACATAGTCTTTTCACCGTGCTGGACAAGAGCCAGGGTACTATGGTTCAACCTATTCCTTTATCCCTACATGTTTCCTGTAGCCCGATTATATCTTTTCCCCTTTGTGATTTAATATGACAAGTGAAATCATGCAGAGACCTATCCTTTTACAACCTAAAATTTCCCATTGTAATTTTGAATCTAATCAGTTTGGAATTCAGTTTTGGGTGAGATGCGGAGCTTACTTAGAGGACAGATGTGATATTCTTCAGAGCATTTGAAAGAGGAAAATAATAATTATTTCCAGGATGTTAAAACACTGGTTTTCTGTCTTAGAAGTGCAGCCAAATTCTTGTTCATGACAGACTCCGTAAGACACAAGAAAAGTGCAGAACGTACTATTCTGAGTGATTGTTTTTGTCTATTTGAATTATGGATTTGTAAGAACATATTTGAGTATTTGTACATTTGTTCATGGCGTGACGGGTTCTTTTGAAACTGGGTGTGTATTTAGGGTTACAAGGATAGCAGTTGACAAAGAGAAACCAAGACAGTGGAGACTTTCTTCTTTATTATACATAGCATATAGGAGGATATTTACAGTATATATTTTACAAGAAGATCCTGACTTCTACCAGGTGACAGATCTCTTTTTAATTTTTCTCCCAGAAGCCATCTCCCTCTAATGTTCCTCCTAAAAACCTAATTTCCTTCCTTTCACTCCATCTTCCACCTTTCTGGGCCTTGGGTGAAGATTTTTCCTTATCTAGGACTTTGCTGCTCTCTCTTCAACCTGGGAACCAACAATTGTCCCATACATTCATGTAACTTAATACCACTTTATAATACCTTGGTAACGGTTAGGCTTAGGCTTGGAATACTGCATCCAGTTTTATGGCTGGGACTGGAAGTTGGCAAACAGGCCGTTTCCGGCCTCTAGAGGGCCTCTGGGGTGTGTGTGTGGGGGGGGGAAGGCTGTTTTCTCCCTCCCCAGACTCCTAGAAAGGCTCTGGAGCCTGGGGACAGCAAAAAACAGGCCTTCCCCACCCCCCCCACAGGAAACAACCTGTTTCCCTACTTCTGGTAGGCTCATAAGGCCTGAAAATCAGCTGCGCGTGCTGGAGCTGAGCTCACATGCCCACCAATATGGCTATGTGTGCCAACTGTGGCACGCATGCCATAGGTTCACCATCACGGAGCTATAGACAGAGTGAGTATACAGTTATACTCATTCTCAGTCTTGTTCTTATGCACGTGTAAGGAGGTGCTTACAGCTGTAGAGTTCAGCTCCATCTTATCCAATTTAAGTTCATATTTCCAGCACCCATAACTGTTCCTTTTTTTCAAATAAAAATAGTGTCTCATTCAAAAAGGCAAATCTTCTGTTCTCCCCCCTTCATTTATTAAAATCATGATTTGTTTTAACATTCCACTTATACAATTATGTTCATTTTTACAGCTTGTCTTAATATCATGCTTGTAATTTTTTGTGCATTTTCTGCTATGTTTTCCTTCCTTAAATTTTGAGGATTAGATCTGTAAAGCTAAAATTCCCTTATATGATTTGTTTCACTTGCAGTTAATATATGTTTCACCAAATGCCTGGTATCTTCTTGTATGAGCCCAGGTGGCACAGTGGTTAGAGTGCAGTACTGCAGGCTACTTCAGCTGACTGCTAGCTGCAGTTCGGCAGTTCAAATCTCACTGGCTCAAGGTTGACTCAGCCTTCCATCCTTCCAAGGAGGGTAAAATGAAGACCCAGATTGTTGGGGTCAATATGCTGACTCTGTAAAACACTTAGAGAGGGCTGTAAAAGCGGTATATAAGTCTAAGTGCTATTGCTATTGCTACTTGCAAACATTCTGGGGGGAAAAGAATGGCCCAACTTCCTTATTTCAGATAGTGTTGTTACCAGAAATAATACCTAATAGTATAATTACGTTTCAACGTGAATAGTAGAACTTACATAAATATTTTGAAATCTATTAATGTCAGATCAAATAAATTGAGCTGGTAGAATTCCACAAGAATTAATTGGTCATTCTTTCATAAAACTCATTTCAAACCAATAATTTAGTGATTAAAGTGGAGAAATCCAGATTTTAAGCTGCAATCATTCTTAAACATTAGCTATCTTTTAGCTTACTTTTCTTTATGCAGCTAAGCCAGAAAGAGTAGGAAGAACTATGGATAGCAAGATAGACAACCTTTTTGTGCCAAGAATATGATTGAAATTTTAAGGGGATGTGGTGAACAGCTCTTGTGGGAAGCCTACTCACAGAGTGGCTGGCATTGTTAACAAGTCTAGGCACTAGCACTTAATTATGGAAAGGGAGTTAGTGCCCCGTCCCCAAGATGCTGTTTAGCTATGCAGTAGGATTTTTACAGGATTCAAAGACTTTTCTGTAAATATGTTAGAATTTAGTGCTTTATCTTGTAGTTGCTAGCTTCCTAACATTTTTTTTCCCAAAAAACCCCCACAATCATTTAAAAATTGACAGGGTCATAGCCTGGTGGGCACCTAGAAACTTATGGAAGGTATATCGTCAAGCACTGGACATCAGGAAATCCAGGCAGTTCAAATGGACGGAAGGATTTACTGCAAGGTTAAGCTCTTTAGAATAATCTGAACTACTAACAGTCAAAGCAAATTGGTGGTAGATAAGAGTCAATAGAATTCAAGGTGGGATGGACTTAGAACTCTTGTGGGCATGAAGTGATTCAATACTGATGACACATTTGACCCCTCCCTCGGGTTTAGCCTGATCACCTCCTATATATACGACGCCCATGTGTATGGTGGTGTTTTCCTGTGATGGACAAAAAACTAATTATTTGGCTGAGCTATTTTATTGCAAAAGTGGTCTAGTACACACTTTTTCATGTTGCATGGCACTTTAAAGTGCTGTATGGAAATAGGCAGGCCAAGCATCAGTATTTTGGTGCAAACATACAAGTTATATTGTATTAATAATAATTTATTAAATTTATTAAATTACATTCATTAAATTATTTATTTATTAAATTATTTATTAATATGCTACCCGATTCCTAATAACTCTGGGTGGGTCGCAACAATTAAACCAAGAAATTACAACAAAGCATTAAAGATGGAATTGTTCTCCCTCAAGTCTCCACAGCTCTCCTAAGCAATGGCCAAGTGGAGGCCATCTGGACCTTGGGGTGGGGGGTGGGTGGGGGGCTCATTCCAGAGGACAGGCATGCTCAAGAGAAGGCATGCTTATGGATCCCAATAGTTTAATTGTTTAATCGAAGGAACCCAGGGTGTGCCAATCCAGCAACATCAAATAGGCTGGGCAGAAACTGTGGCAGACAAGGCAAACCCTCAAGTAATGAGCCACTATGCCATGTAGGGTTCTATAAAACCAACCCCCTGAATTGCACCCAGAAGCAAACCAATGCAGCTTGCAAAGTTTTATTGAGATATTACCCTTTTCCCTCTTTTCTCCTTAGAGAAAAAAATATAATTTCAATTATAAGATAGGATAGCCTTCCAGGTCAGGCTCCAGATAAAAGTTGTAGACTTCTGTGCTGCTTCTTTTTGCCTGGAGAATAGCATCTTGCAACACATGGTAACCCTCAGCAATTCTTCCTCTGCTGCATGATGGTTCCCCTGGCTATTTATATAATTATAAAACTCCTATGGGATTTAGGAGCCTGGAGGAATTATTGGCTGCTGTAAGACCTGAAGTAAGCATTATGCATTCCTTGAATTTAAGTGCATTTTTGTGGCTTTCTTAGAAAAAAGTCAGCATCACAAAACTACTCTTAGTACACACACACACATATCAGTGTGGACATATACAGTATAAAAGATATGTACATTAAAGGATTACCATGGAATAGGTGACAGGGACATATATTTTGGACATTATCCATAAAGTCTTCGTGATAGATGAGTAAAGTCTGAAGAGAAGTGGTAATTATATTCACCTGAGTCCACTGATTGATCTTTGCATCATTGGGAACTAGGTAGGTGGGATTTCTAATTGCATAATGTACTGAAATGGTCTTCAGTGGATATTATTAATGGAAAGAAATGGAAGATCTTCCCTATTAGCAAAATAAGATAGCAAGCTCAGTCATGGGGGAGTAACTGGAAATCTAATCTGTCCTTATTCCTGAATTTGGAATTCTATTACTCCATGAATAATTAACAAGAATATAGATGGCCGAGTGAAAAAGAAAGCTGATATATGCAGGTACAGCTGTTGTTACATCAGATTCATTTAACTGTATACATGATGTCTGGTAGCCAAAGATAATAACTATGATGTGATTCGGGACCTTTTTGGATCAGATGTGAAACAGAAGAAAATCCTTCTGAAATCTTAAAAGCTACGGCATCTTATGGGGTATGTTTTATGTAGGCATAAAAACTAGTTTAAAAGAAAAAGGCAAAGAAAGCAGGTTGTGGACATATTTTAATTCCATACTCACATTTTCTCCTTCAACCGCTCCAGCCTGAAAATTCAGTTTATTTTTTTTTATATGAGGTGCAACACCCAAATACAATTGAGCCTTTATTTTATCATGGTGTTCATGACAAAATGTGTGTGATTGGCTTTAAGTAATTTAGATTTTAAATATGTGGGAAAATTATTGAACACACCATCCAATTTTCCACAGGATTTTCTCCTGGATATGGGAAATTCCCAAAACGTCTCTTCTTGAGTCTTCACCGCATTCTCTCCTCATGTATGTAAAGAAAAAGGGAAACCTCTCCAACTCTAATGAGGTCTGAAACTTGGTTTCTGCTAATTTAGGCAGCTGCTTTACATTCTGTGTTCCTTCTGTTCTGGACTTCCAAGCAGAAGGAGATTTAAAAGAATAAAGAAACACAGATAAAGAAAGAGATATGTACTTAGTTACATTGTTCAGTTGCCAAGTAGGAGTTGTGACTTGCCTACTAGCAAAGGAAGGGCTGCCCTAGCAACTGTTGGCCTAGCATTACTAGTACTTGCAAAATAGTCTATTGCCTTGGAATCAGCAGAATTTAAAGCTGGCTGTTGCTAGCTTTGAAATAAAGTAGAAATTCTGTGAAACATGTTTACTTTTATGGGGTGGTGTTCTGTTTATTTTATCACCCTTTTTAAAAAAGACTTGTCACCAATCACCAGTTCAAACCCATCCTAAATCACATCACCAGACTGTATCCCAGTCACCTCAGCCTGCTCTGCTTAGTCAGACTTCAAGACAGAATGAATTTGATCAATTTTATCTACCAGACAGCTTAAATAATCTTCAGAACAGACCAGCAAATGTTCTAGAAAGCCCTCCCTATCCAGTAGGGAATGGGCCAACCTAAACAGGGCCACTGGACATCTGTCAGCAGACACAGTAAGGGTGGAGATATATTGACATGGTACTGACTTATTGCCCTGAGATAATCCCTAATATGGACTTTTATCTATATCCAGTCTGAGTCACTCTAAGCATCTCTTCTGGTGCCTTCATCTCCACAGCTGCTTATTAAACCAAGCTGTGCCCTTAGATGGGTACACACGGAGAAGCCTGAATAGAAACAATATGATCCAAGGCCTCAGCCACCTGCCTGTTCCACTCAGCTACTGTGCCTTGCCTGAACAGCCCACCAGATCTTCATGAAAAACCCCAAGTTTTCTCTGGAACTCCATTGGGTCCATCAATCGCCTGGAGCAAATCAATTTATCAAACAAGTGATACCCGTGAGCTGAAAAACGAGGGAATGATCCGACCATAGCAACAGACTGATGTCAATGTCCTTGTTGCTAGATCATGTCTCAACTCCTCCAAGGCCAAAACCAGTTCTAATGTGTGGCCTCCAGTATGTGCCATGCTGTCAGTGACTTGGGATAGATCTATAGTTAACCTAGAAGCCATGAACTTCTAAGATATTCTGGAGTCAACATTTCTGGGTGGCAAATTGAGATCCCAAGAACAGACAGCTGGGTTGGTAACAGACAGTTACCAACCCAGCAATGCAATCCAGCAGCTCTGATAGAGAAGAATTATCTGAGAATGGAGCCACTGAAAGTCTTTAATGACTCCCAGATGATAATAGCCATTCCCCTGGGCTCTAGGGTGATACAACACCCCATAACTGGATGGCCATATTTCTGAGAGGGGACTCTGCCTTTGGGCCTAATCAGGTCTTAGTAAGGCATGCCCGATTGGCAGCCTCCTCTAAGATAGGATAACAATGAGGATGTTGTTATACACTGACTTGGTATTCAAAAGCAACACCTGAAGTCCAGAGACACTAAGAATCTGTTTTCCTGACCGAGAGGGTAGAAGCTGAGACCTGGACAGTGGGACCACATTCTAACATCAAAATTAAGCATTTAACATACTCTTGTGCTCCATGATATCTCTCTCTACCTTCTGTTTTCATTTTGCTACGGTGAACTAGTCCTGTGGAAAGCTGTTCTATATGGCTGGCTCCTCATATTTTGTGTTAAGTCATAATATTATTTTTTAATCAAAGTTAGTGTGTCATTCAGCTGGAGCCAATTTTGTTTAATTCAATAAACCAGAATTAAATAAGGCATGGCTTATGGAACATATAAATCAGATCTGAAAATAGCCTTGGAATTCTTTAAAACGTCTTCATGGTACCTTTGGTGAAGTATTCCTCAAAAATCTTTGATACAAACACATTATGTAATTAATTATATAAACAATTAAAATGGAATGTATTTCAGCTTTGCTGCAAAGTCATTGATCTTCTACTCTCAATTAGAAAAGTATCACACAGTTCTGCATAGAAGAACAACATTTGTGGTGTTGGTTTTTGTTTTTTTTTTGGATTTATATGCCACCCTTCTCCGGAGACTCAGGGCGGCTTACAATGCATTAAGCAATAGCCTTCATACTTTTGTATA
>JANHZT010003701.1:5675-16293 GCA_032468215.1 Stegonotus admiraltiensis | reverse complement strand
TTATATTATGGATTTCTCAAAAGAGCTGGATCTTCACATTCTTGGTCCAGAAGTCAGCAGAAGTCTTTTCTTATTTGTACAGGAAATTTCCTTTAGGGGCCTAACCCAAGACATATTTGATTCACTATAAGTACATTTCTACTTATATAAATGTGGTTTAAACAAACCACATAATTATATGTGGTTTGCTTGCATAAACAATGTTACAGTAGAACCTCTGGTCACGACCATAATTCGTTCCATAACTTTGGTCACAACCCAATTTGGTCATGACCCGAACCTAACCAAAATTAATGCAGTGGCCACACGAGGTCACTGTTGTTTGGCGCATACAAAAAAAAATGGCGCGGAAGGGGAAATGGTCTGTGGCCATATTTGATCACCACCCGAGTATGTGTTTGTGACCAGATTCAAAAATTTCGTGAATTTTTTGTTCGGAATCCAATTTGGTCATGGTCAGAAGTGTTTGTGACCAGAGGTTCTACTGTATTAAGTTTGTGTATCTTGCATACATCTTAATCAGCCTTCCATCCTTCCAAGGTTGGTAAAATGAGGGCCCAGATTGTTGGGGCAATATGCTGACTCTGTAAAGTGCTTAGAGAGGGCTATAAAAGCACTGTGAAGCAGTATATAATTCTGAAGTGCTATTGCCGTTAATTTTAGTTTTCCTGAAGAAAAGGCACTTTGGCCTGTTTCTCACATATGAATAATGTGTGTCAGAACAACATTATACATAGTGTTTAATGTGTATAGTGTTGTTCAGCAGTTATATTATGCACATAATACAATATGTTAATATAAGGAATATTTCATACCATAGGTCAGCAGCACCAGGGATCGGTTCTGTGGAGAGCGGGTTTTCCGCGGACCGGAGGGGGTGTGGTTTCATGTGCTTCCTGCATCCCGCAGATGGGGCTTCACTGGTTTGCGCGGCCTGGTTTCTAGCAACCCGCTGACTGGGGTCCGTCCACAGACCGGGGGTTGGGGACCCTTTCCTTAGGTAGTCAATAAGGACTTCTACTACTTATATTATCAACTTATGTATCGCACCATTTTTGACTCTGCATATTGCAGTAGAATGAGTTGCCTTGATTACTTCAGACAGCAGTTGAGAGTTATGTCTTACACAGCAGGTATGGGTCATCTTTTAATATTACCCACATGAACATTACCTTACAAAAATTAAGAATTAATGTTATATTGCTTCTAAAATGCAGAACCTTAACAAACCAATGAGGTTATAATAACCTACTGCGAACGGTTGAAGCTGCTATCAGAATAGAGGCTTAGAAGTCAGCTTTTCTTACATTTATAAGGAAAACGATTTTTCATGAGTTTCTCTCCACTCCACATAAACACGCTGTTTAGTCAGACAAACAGAAAGAAAACACCCACCATTGTTTGTTTTCCATTTGTAAAATTAGACATAAATATAGTCTTAGTGGCTATGATGAGCAAAAGTACCTGGTTCGGCTAAAAAGATCTGCATGAATCATAAGAAAAACAAACAAAATGGGTGTAAAATAGAGATGTTCTATGTATCCAGAAGTCACAATGAATATAGGAAGGGAAAACCTCTGTAAACTTTCGATACTCAGTTTCTCCTTGCCCCCCCCCCCCAAAAGGCAAGGAGTTACTTGTAATTTCATAGCATGTATATTTCGAATTACAAATGATGGGTGTAGATTAGCTTTTCCCCTACCCGCTGCTGCTGTAATGTCTTGGGTTTTAGTTACCATAATCCATAGCCAGTATGATATATCCCCTATTAACATTACAACAGGCTTTAAAAGCAGAGCTTGGAAGACTGGTGAGCAATACAAATCACACACACACACACACACACACACACACATTGAGATAGGTGACTTATCAGCTCAATTCAGACATCATGCTTAATTATAGTTTGTGCTACCCATAATCGAAGTGAGCTATGAGATTGGACACACTGCAAAGTACCTTTTTTTTTTTTGCCTCTGAATCCAAAGCTTGATACGAAAGGCACTTAGATTTTAATTTATTCCCGGTCCTGCTATTACCTTTTGGGTACAACCAGCAGCACACCATTGAAAAGGTGAATCAGCCTGCACATACCTACTCTGACAATAGCCTACAGAGAAGTCTTTCCTAATCCTGTGTGCTAGATGGAAACAGTGCATCAACAGAATGTATTTCATCGTACATCGTTTATTTAAGACACCTTTACTTTCAGGGTTCTTTAGATAAAGTCAAAGCCTGGCAGATTAGATTGGTAAAGGTTGGATGGATAAATAAATAAATAGCTAAGTTCATGGGAAATTATTTTCTTTCCGTAGTCAGTGCATCTCAGAACTTCGGATGAAAAGAATTGTACATGTGCATGAAGCCAAGAGGAAAAATCCTTCCTAGGGGAAATTGTTGTCCAAAGCTATTCTTTTTTTCCCTATTGATTGAATGTTGCAGGTCTCAAAAAGCAACATGTTTTTTGAGCGTAACAGAGGAGCATGTAATATTCAGCTCTGTTTTAGACCAATGGGGAAAACAACATGAAACCCACCCTGCCCTTACAGATAGTCCTCAACTTATGACCACAATTGAGTCCAAAATTTATGTTGCTAAATGAGAAATTTGTTAAGTGAGTTTTGGCCCATTTTATGACTTTCCTTGTCCCATTTGTTAAGTGAATCACTGCAGTTATTAAATTAGTAACACTGTTGTTAAGTGAATCTGACTTCCCCATGGACTTTGCTTGTCAGAAGGTTGCAAAAGTTGATCACATGACTCCGGGACAGCACAACCATCATAAATATGTGTCAGTTGCCAAGCATCCGAATTCTGATCACGTGACCATGGGGATACTTCATAAGTGTGAAAAATGGTCATAAGTCACTATTTTCAGTGCTGTTTTAACTTTGGACGGTCACTAAACAAACTGTTGTAAGTCGAGGACTACCTGTATCACACAAAATTGAAATAAAAGTAACAATGGATTCAAACTATCAAAATGGGTCCTGTGTTGATATATAATAAAAATTGTGACAAGTTTAATTAAACTCAAAACATGTATCAGCTTTTTGTGCCCGAGTTTAATATTTAAAGGTTCAGAAGACAACTGCTAGCTAAATGACCATCTTATTTTCTTCACTTTATAAACAGCTACATTTCTGTCTCCCATGTTCATTTGAAAAATTTGGCATTTAGTTTGTGGCTTTGAAAATTACTCAAGGCAGACATTTGTGTGGCTGAAAGAGTCTCTTTTGATGTGGGGAGTTTAGTCTGCTTTGGTCTTGGCTGTAAAGTGATACCTTTTAAATTAGGTACTGCAGGTCTTGAGGCCTCTCAGATCGGAAGTATGTGGTTAGTCGTGCTATCGCTATTTTCAACTGTGGTAATGCAGGCTAAATTTGGTGGAAATGAAGGGTTGGGGCCTCTACAAACATACAAGAGGGAGAGAAGGCTAATCCATGAATGCAAATGAAAAGTCCTTTGAAGCCCAGAGATCTATTAAACTCAGGAGAAGTTTGTAAAAACCCGGATATATTTTTTTCTAACCTTAGTTCTCTAATAAAACTACCTGTTGTTTGCTTGTAAAATTGTTCTATTTCCCAGAGTAAAATATCAGAAGACCCTGTCATGTAATGCCTAGGACACATTTTACATTATAGCAATGAAGTTCTTGTTACACTGTCATGTTTCCTGCTGCTTATCTTTATGAGCAAAATGAATTCAGTCAGATGAGAAAGTGTACATTAGTCCTGTCCATTTCTAGTCTACAAAAGTACTTACATTGCATTGTTGATCTGATACCTTTAGATGTCTTACACTGCTTTGTTAGTTTTTATCTTTAATCCTATTTATATCATAAGTCTGAAGCCATTGCTATTGTCCTTTTTTCCAGCAGAGAACCATATATATATTGAAGTATAGAGTGAAAAGCCATTGTAGTGTAGTGTTAAGGTATCAGTTTGGCCCCAGGTCAATCTAAGTTCTATGAAAGTTCGACTCCTAGTCCCTTTAGGTGATTTTTGGCCAGTCACTTACTCTCAGCCCAACCTGTCTCACTGGTTTGTTGAGCTTTGAGCTCCTAAATCAAAAGATTGGATATTCTTTTAAACAAACAAATAAATAACACATAGCTATTTAGTATTTCTTCAAGTGAAGAAACTTTTATTTCTACTTAGAAATAATTTGTATGTACTGTTGTTTAAGCTTGTTGTTTTTTTCTTCCTTAGTGCTGTGACTTGGGATTCCATGCTAGTCTAGCACGGACATTCAGAACATATCTTTCTGCTGAATACAATCTAGAAACCTCACGCCATGAGGGGTTGGACATAATTGAAAATGCTGTAGACAACCTGGATGCACGGAGTGACAAACATACAGTTATGGATATGTGCAACCAGGTCTTCTGTCCTCCACTGAAGTTTGACTATCAGCCTCACATGGGGGATGAGGTATGTAATTAGAAATGGTTCATATTGCTTCATAATGCAACTTTCCTTCAGATGTAATGCTTCTTGTGTATTAGAATGAATGAGCTTAGCTTCAATGGCATTTGTGTTTCCTTTGTTAGCTTTGAAATTGTGTTATAGTTAATGGAATTCTTTTTTTTTTAAGGACAGGGGTGGGGAATGATGGCCCTTTTATGACTTGTGGACTTCAACTCCCAGAATTCCTAAGCCAGCAGTGGGCCATCATTCCCTACCTGTTTTAGAACAAGGACCACATTTTCGCAGTATGCTTAGACCAGTGCTATTTTCCATTGCACTTAGAACTTTTTAGATACACATTATACTAGAACATTCATCGTTCACTGTGCATTGAAAATTCTTTCCACCATTGAAATAAACTGAAAAACTGATGGCTTTTGCTATATCTTAGGCGTAAGAAAGCAGTTAATATTTAGACCTTTTATAGGTGATTAATTCAGATCCTGCTTTTGGAACACTAGTTATGTAATCTCCGCTAAAACAAGTCAACATCCTTAAATATTTGGAAATATTAGAGTGGATTTGGCATACAGGCATAAATGGTCATTACTGTCATTATTTTATACGTGATTCAGTTACATTGTGTGAGTCTAAAAGAAATTATTCTGTTACTTTAAAAAAAACCATTTTAACTGAAGATAATTTTCAGTTCTGCGAATATTTTCCTTTAGCTTGAGTTTGCAGAGGCTTATGTTTTCTTTCTACAGGTATGTCAAGTAAGCGCCCAGCAGCCGGTTCAGACGGAGTTGCTCATGCGATATCATCAGCTACAGTCTAGACTAACCACGCTCAAAATAGAGAATGAAGAGGTGAGAGCTGTAATTGTTTTTAACTGTAAGTAAACAAGCACCATTCACTCAAGTTATGCTAATGCTTCTGTTTGAAGTGATTTTGAAAATCATTTGGATAGTTAATACCTTCTTGACTAAGATATAGTTTTCAATCCAGAATCTGTGACTATTGTAATATGTATCATAGGGTGTTTTCTTTAAAAAATGTCAAGAACTTGTAAAAAATACAACAATTAATCTGCTGATGAGCACACAAGGCACAACTGTCACATTATTACTACTTTGGAATATCTGCACAAATGGTTATTTGTTTGTTTAGACCCGACTCTCTCATGAACCACTTTTGATCTACTTTTCATTAATATATTTTAATATTAGATTTAAGCTATGTTTCACTAAGCTAATTTTTCTTTTCTGTTTTTAAAAAGAATTGCTATCTCCCTCTGCCAAAGCCTTATTCCCTCCTCTGATAATCTTGTATGGTTACGGTGATGTGTCTTTACAATAGATGTGAGACCCTCAATTTACAATAAGGGATATAAATGGTGCAAGACAAAGGAATATCCAAGTCTGCACCTACCTGGATTTTAAAAATTGAATTAAAATCCCAGGAGGCAAAACTGTATCTTACTTATCAGATCCAAAGAGTAATAATTGAACCATTGAACCATTGAATTACATGACTTAACTATTTAACTCATATTTGTAAAACCATTTTCATACCCTCTTGACCTTAGGAAGATTGGGAACAGGGATTCCGTTCAATATTGTCCATGCAATATTTGTCAGGGTTCTGTGGCTGAGCATTATGAAATTTTGTTTGCCATTAGAGTTATGTCCATTTCCATTACTATGATTCTAGTAATACTCATCTACTATGGTTTTCGAGAGGTTCTGGTAATCATATTGCTACACATGTTGCTTTTTATTAATTGTTTGAACTAGAAATAATTGTGGATTACTTTGAGGCTGTAGTTACTCAAGAAATTTCTCCTTGTGAATTCAGATACTTTACAAATTTAATTAGTCATAGGTATTAGGACTATGTAAAACATTTAGAAACATTCAAATAGTCTTTTGAAGCACCCCTGCAAATCTATTGATGAAAGACAAGGGACATTTGCGAGAATAAAGTCACCAGTAAGAAATATGTACTGTATACTGAGGTGTTTTTCAAGATAATTAATGAAGATTGTATTGCAAAACAAATATATAAATGAGTCTAGAAGAAGACAGAGAGAATTATGACTGAATGAAATTTATTTGATCCTACAAAAGAAGCAGATGAGAATTTTTAAGAACAAAAAGTAATGTAGGAAACAATTTATGGATACGAAACTTTTCCATTTGATGTAATGTGAACATGCTAATGACTGGTTCTTTATGACTGGCTGTCTCTAGGGTTATAAATCCAGTGGTATACAATTATATGCAAAAGATCAGGCACTTCTGATTAAATTTTATGTTTCAGTGACTCTGTAAATGTAGAGAAGATGACACAACCTCTGCATGGCACAAAGTTAAACACGGCATCTTTCTAGTTCACTTTTAAATCTTTATGATTGAAATAATTTCTTAAGAGTTCTGTTTGATTTTTCTTCCTGGTTGTGTGACGCTGTGACTTTTTCAAATGGCATGCAGAGATAATACTTTTTTTCATAAACCTTAAGATGCAGTAATGTACTTATCTCTGAGTCATGCATAGATATTTTTCATTTGTAAGCGAGAACATCCTGTTAAACTAAGAGCCTAATTCTGGAAAGCATTTGTTAAAAAAGACAATGTCAGTGTAACAAAAGTTATACATTTATAGTGCCAAACTGTATCTTTCACTCTGCTTTTCTATACATCCATTTTCCATAGGTGCGAAAAACATTGGATGCCACAATGCAGACACTGCAAGACATGCTGACCGTGGAAGATTTTGATGTCTCGGATGCTTTCCAGCACAGTCGCTCAACTGAATCCATCAAATCAGCTGCTTCAGAGACTTACATGAGTAAAATAAACATTGCCAAGAGAAGAGCCAACCAACAAGAAACTGAAATGTTCTACTTTACTGTAAGGAACAATTTCTGTCTTTTGAAAGTCCTTTTAAAAATACATTAGTGAAATATCCATCCCATAAAGTTATAGTTGCATATTAACATTGGAACGACCATATTATATTTTTATGGCATTTGGACATCAAATTACCCTTCTCTTCTCAAGTATGCATGAACGTTCTTTTAATGTACAATAGTTCTGAGAATTGCATGTGCCTTGTTTGAAGGAGGATTTTTAACAACAGTCCTCAAGGCTTTGAAGTAAAGATGTAATATATATGTCCCTCCCTAAAAATACAGGATTTTTAAAACATATACAGTAAAGGTTGATTTCCAGTGAGTTACAGAACATATCCATGTTGTTTTCTTCACAGTATGGAAGTGGTTTGCCACAGTTATTTCCCGGGACCTTTAATTCCAAATGCCCAAATTTTGCTTAAACATATCCCTTTAAATTAGATGCCATTCATATATTCTACCACGTTCTTGAAAGTACCTTTCTTCCATTGTTCAAGTCAGCTGAGAAGAATTTTGTAAATTCTGCTGGCCCCATAGTATTAGATTTGCCCTAGTTAGGATTGGAAGTTCTAAGATTCATGTCTTTTTAGAAACCTTTCATAACAATTGTTGATTTTCACTGGTGGAAATCTTTTTAAAATAAAGAAGAACTGGGTATGATTGGTTCTTGTTACTCTGGTTATGAAGGCAAAGCAGGAGATATCTACAGATTATGGCAGCTAAGTAGCACAGATAACTTTTCCCCTAGCCTCATAGCACAATGTGACAACTCAGGTTGAAACCTGTTAAGATCCTCCTCCATCAATATTCCTCAAGTAACTTCATTCTTCTGCAGACATTCTTGCTCTAAGGCAACTACCTGTCAGTTAGAAGCCCATATAGTTTTGTTGATTTCCTGGTGCCTTATTATTCTAAGAATGGAAGGCCTTGACTTAAAAGAAGACAGTGAGTATACACTAGAGCTGTATGCAGTAATGCTTTTATGTACAGTCATACAGATTGTACAACTATCTGCAAGAAGTTGTTATCATTTGAGCAATGTGGAGAGAGCATTTTAACTTTAATAACATCCAAGCAGAGTTTATTTTAGTCCTTACATTAGTTGTATCTGATGATACTACATATACACAGTACGATCTATAATATTTAGCAAATGTGAGCTATTCACCTAAAACTCTTGCCAAATTTTGTAGTTTGGGATTTTGTAGTTCACCACATATTGCAGCAAAAAACTTAGAAATGAGAGCACTTAAAATTATCTGCCATCTATTAATTAGAATGTGAGATTCAACCCATGGAATTATTTTCACTAATACATAGTATATCATCATAACAAATATCACTTCCTTAATTTAAAGGGGTTACTGGAATTTGCATTGTATAGTTAGTGCTGTGTGTATTCATTTTTGAGTCGCCTTATTTCTGTTCCTTCAACTAATACAACTTTTCTTCTTTCCACACCCCGTGCTTTCCCTCTGTTCCTAGCACCTGTAGAATTACATGGGTAAATACAAAGGTTTTTGACCTTAGAATATAAATGGGAGTGTTACTTGTTACCTACATTTTACAGAGAGGGAAAGCTAGAAAGCTTCGTTAAAAAAATCCTATGGGCAACCAAAATCTGATTCCTTATGACTTAGAAATGTGCTTTTTCTTTCCTTTTTAGAATACTGAGAATATCAAGAAGAAAATGATTATGCATGCATGTATGTAGAGAGAGAGAGTCCTTGCTTAATAACCATTCTTTCACTGACCATTCAAACTTGTGATATGCTGAATGAGTGGTATTTATGACCAGTCTTGGAGTTCTGGCTGTCTCAGCATCTCTCTGGTTACTTGTTTTTCATTTTCAACCTTCATTGCTGGCTTCCGACAAATAAAGTCAATTGGGAAGCCTGAAGGAGGTTGCAAATGGCAACCATATTGACATCCTTGCTTAATGAACTGTGATGATTTGCTTAACGGTGGCAAATGGGACAACTGGAATTGCCTATGCTAAGGCATGATTATGTGATGGCATGGTTTACAACCATGTTGCTTAATGATGGCAACTCTGGTCTCAATTGCTGTTGTTAATTGAGGACTATCTTTAGCTCAGAGTATCTCCTATCAGAATTCTTTGTCCATCTTGCTTATAGTTGTATGGATTTGTTTCTTCTCTTCTTCAGAAATTTAAAGAATATTTGAATGGCAGTAACCTTATTACTAAGCTGCAAGCTAAACATGACTTACTGAAGCAGACTCTAGGAGAAGGTAAGTTAGGCATGTTTAACTACTGCATTTCTTGCCACTACAGGTTTCAACCTAGATCATATGTTTCTTAAATGTCATCTGCTTTGGTTCTTTCTCTTGCATCTGCTGTTGTAACCAGAAGTATTATCTGGTTGTCGTTAAATGCAAAACAGCCCGTTTTCTTTCTTTGTTCCTCATGCTGCGCTATTCTCCAGACTTTTCCAATTCCAGGGGCCAATATGTGGTACTAAAAGCAATTCCAGTATCCTATGATGCCACTTCCCTGGATTCCTGCCAGGGTGGGTATCCCAGAGTGGTTGGTCTGGATTTGGGGAAAGAGAGTACCAGGTAAGGGCAGGGTGAAAATAAGACCAGCCAAGCACACAATAATCGGGGGAAAGCAATGGGAATTGAAAGAAGGAAGGGGACAGTCTGGGACTCCCTCCTGTCTCCTCCACAACACAAAAGTAGCTTGCATCTGCTTTGTTTGTACCTCAAGACTGTTTTGGTACTTAAATATAGGGCCAGGGATTGGGATGATACTAGTCCAGAATGGAGTAACATAAAAATCTTATTAATAATATAAATGCATGACTAAATGTGCCCACCAAACATGTCTGTGCTGGTACCAGTACTTTGGCATATTTAAAATATAGGCTATATATTCATGAATGAATGTTGATACTAGTTGTTACCTAGTTTAGATAAGTGGGTATTATCAAATAACTATAAGTAATCGTATAGAACAGAGGTCCCCAATCCCCAGGCTATGGCTCACTACCGGGCCATGGCCCATTCAGAACTTGGCCACACACACACCACTTGTGCAAATGGAGCTGTGCACATTTACACTCGCACCTGCCACCCTCATGGAACCATTCTCTCCACCTGCCCTTGCCAGACCGCCAAGCCGGAAAGGTTGGGGACCGCTGGTGTAGGTCAAAGCATTTTATCCAGTGGTGGGGTTCTACCGGTTCGCACCGGTTCAGTAGAACCAGTTGTTAAGTAGTTAAAAGAAATCTCCTTTTGTTTTTTTCCACTTTACAGGGTTAATCCTGTAAGG
>JANHZT010003700.1:70709-81724 GCA_032468215.1 Stegonotus admiraltiensis | reverse complement strand
TATACCCAAGATTAAAGCATCCAAAAGTATGTATGTGCAATCTCAAAAACCAGATTTCTTTCAGCCCTGTAATTTCTAACACATTCTAAACTTAACCAGAAATGCTAGAACAGTTCAATGGTTACAGCTATTGCTGTGCAAATAGAAGATTGCTAATTCAAAACCTGGCAGGTTTTTTATTACTATTCTCCTTTCCCTGTGCTAGCTACTTTTTCTTTGGCTTTTTTTAGAGTAACAGGGTAATTAAATCCAGTGGTACACCATTTCGTCTTTTTTTCCCACTAAAAACCTTCTACATCAAATGACTGCGAAAATCCCTTTAGAAGCAACATGTTTCTGGCAGGTTTCAAATCATTAAACGTCTACTTGCAAGGCAAGCATTTCAACTATTGTGCAACTGTAGTTTTACTGATAAAAGTAAAGCAGGGGGCCCTTAATTTATAACCAGCCATTTAACAATTGTTTGAACACCCTTGTTTGAAGGGTGTTTTACAGTTCATAAAACACTTCTGGCCATTGTAAAATGCCCCCCCCATCACATGACCATGATCTGGGTGCTAGGTAACTGTTTTCTGCAGCCCAACAAAGGAGCTCCCTTCCATGCACAGAGAAGAGGGGAAATCCTACAGCGGAGCCCAGAAACAGAGCTCAGATCTTCAGGATCTAAGCACTTTTTTTATGCAGCCCCCTGCAGGAGTTTCCTTTTGCAGACAGAAGGAAGGGGAAATTCTTCATCAGACTGCAGAAACGAAGTTTGGATCCCTAAAATTTGAGGTGTGTTCCTGCGTCCTCCCATAGGATCTCCCTACTGTTCCTGGGCATCAGTTCTTTCTCTCCATTCATTTAACAACTCATACAATCACTTAATGACTGCAACAGAGAAAGTCAAGTTTGCTGTCATTGAGGAAAGTAATCATATCGGCATCTTGCTTAACCATTGATTTGCTTAATCAAGATTCCAGTCTGAAATATCTTGGTAACTACCAATTCAGGCATTTTTTTTCCTCCATGAAGCAGACAATGAACTACTGAGGAAAGTAAAATTGCCAAATAAAATTGTCAGGAACATTCCAAGCAATAGAAGAACTGTGTAGCAGGAAGGTAACATTTGCAATGTCTAATCCTGGCCTCTAAAAATGACCACTGGCCTGTTCTGTTCACAGAGCAAGTAAGCAATGCAGATAAACCCTAAAACTCCCATTCTTCTGTATACCTCCTTACCCTATAATAATCAATACCAATAAAGGCCTAATTCTGTGCCTTTATCAAGAAACAAAGGGATTAGGAATTAGGATGCTTTATCTAGCATCCCGAATTTGATCTCAGAATGGTCCATGATGGAGCCCATAATAGCCTATGGTTGGTGTAACTATCATGGCAACTTTTAAATTTCAGAACTATCCACAAACACCTGAGCAGAACTTCCTCTTTTGGTCCATAAGGAACACACTATACCAGTTTATTAGCTTTGTAGTCTGATGACAACTAGAGTGTGACTTAATTAGTAGGCTTGCTTTAGTGATGTTAGAAAAACTCACTCTGCTTTCATCCATGTTAAAGAAAGCTAACAGAATTTCTGCTTATTTGTAAGACCCAAAGTGAAGTCTTTGTGAGGAAAAAGTGAAGTGTGAGGTAAGAATTAGAGTAAAGCTACCGAGAGTGTTTGTCCACATAACAGGGCCAAGGGTGAAACTTCTCTTCACCAATCAACACTGACTAGAATCAGCTCTGAAGGAAGGAAGCACAACAACACCATGCCACCCACCCACAATCCTTCAAGCCAATCCAAAAGGAGGCCATGGGCTGATGATATTGAAAGCCATGAGAGTCAAGTAGGGCAAGGATGGATGCACTAACCCCATCCCACCCATGCTGGAGTCATCCAGAAGTATGACCAATGCCATTTCTATCCTATAGTCAGGTCTGAATCCTGACTGAAAAGAGACCAGATAATCTATGTCCTCCAAAGCCCTCTGAAGCTATTGCTTGACCACTTCTCCACTACCTTTCCCCCAAAAGAGTGGTGGGATCTAGCAATGGCTTCTTGAGAAAAACCAATGCTTCTTTAAAAAGTAGAGAAACAAGTCCGTCATTCAGAGAAGGACCAGGGATCATAAAACCCATTCACATGACACCCACAGGCCATATTAAAAGGTCAGAAAGAGCACGAATCTAAAAAGCAGATGGATGAAGTGCAGTCCTTCCTCAGGTCCAATGGGTTTAAACCATTCCCAGATAACCGGACAAGATTCTTCACTGAGTATCTCTTTTGGACCTGAGACGAGGCCAGCAAATCAACTGAGAATAAATCCAAGCAATCGTATCTGACAGATGCCACACAAATTTCTCCGTATGCCTTTATAAGTGCTTCTCAGAGCCCTCCTTACCCAGAAGGGTCTCTGTCACCCAAAAGAAGGCTTCAGGGCAACATTCCGCAGATGAAATAAATACAAAGAATTTATTTGGATATTTAAACCTAGCAATTGTTTTTAGAAAGGTGCATATTCTTTAAGTGCATGCTTTGCAATAATTTAAACGGTTGGCCACATTAGTTATTTTGTTAGATTTATATCCTTTATCCTGAAATGAAAGATGACATATCTACCAATCCCTCTTCTGGTTTTACCACATTTTAAAAAGTGCAAAATACAGCAAAGAATTATTTTGCAAATCAGAATGGTTCTTACCAGAATGATCAAGACTAAATTCTTTGGGCAGCTCTATCATGTGGGCCAGGATAACCATGAAAACCATTTTTCCTCATTTATTTTTGGCAGGCAAAAACTGCTGGTGTAACCCTAACATTTTGTCTTTATTCCCAGTAAAGCTTAATATATATTTTATGACTCTGAGATTAAAGGGAGAAGGAAAAGGAACTATGAAAAGATGACAGTGTCCCGATTTAGGAGTTATACTCACCTATTTTAAAGATACCACACTACCACAACTTTGTAAATTTATCAACCCAAGATTCAATTATGGCAACCAAACATTAAAACAAATCCTAATAAAAGCTTGGCAATCAAGTCGCAAAGGCACTTCTCTTCTGTAGGTGACATTTAGTGCTAAATCACACAGACTGAAAAGTAAGGCCTAATAAAATAATTGGGACCTACCTCCAAGTAAACATAGTTAAGATTTATGGCACAAGATAAAAGGTGATGCTACAGAATGAACTACAGTATCAAAAGCCAAAAGGAAAGAAATAAAAGTACTTTCATTCCAATTTCAGAATAAAAATATTTTTAAATTATTTTGACTGCCACATTGCAATACTTTTTAAAAAATCAAATATAAATAGAATAGTGGAAGGCATGTACAAAAAGGCTGTCCTAAGTAGTCTGCAGTGGAAGAAATACTATAAAAGAACAGCAATGAACAAAGGTACAAATGCAGACTAAACTGAAAGGTTACATTCCTTTTATAAAAAAGATCATCCTAGTAGGATCTCTACTTTCTTAAATAGAAGATAATAATGCTAAGCATTCTCTTCTCAAAAGGCAAGAGGGAGTTTCTATAGTATAGGAATGGCCCAGGTAAAGCGGCCTCAAATGCATCCCCGTCTCACAATGGGAATAATCATCATCTCCTATACAACTGCAGGAAAATTGAGAGAGAAGTGGGAGGAGGAGAACACAGTAAATGCAGAATCCCAGATTCCAAGAAGGAATTGCTTTAGGGAGCAGAATAAACATTCTGAGTATAGCTCCAGAGTTTTCTGAACCAAAGAATTCTTCCACCTTTTTTTCTCCCTAGTCATTCAGGTGCAGAACTAGGTCAACTCAATATAGCGTCGCCAGCTTCGAAGCCATTTCCTGTAGCTGTCCTTTCACAATAAATTGATAGTGACAAGACCTCCTGCAATAAATGTTAGACATCAAATCTCTATTACAGGCACAAGATCCAGTCAGATCTTCTACCAAGCGACAACTCTAATTCAAGATGTAATAGTGCCGTAAGATTAGGAGCCACACATTCATATACATACCTCTGCAACTAACCGGCACATAATTAGTGTGGGTGCGTACTATGAATGAGTTGCCATTCAAAATCCAGGGAGGTATTAAAAGCCACAGATTCCCATCGTGAATAGCCAGGCTCAAGGGCACATGCCATTTTGAGGATATATCATTAAGGGAAGAGGCAGGAGGGGATAGAAGTAATTTTATGACAGAGCCCAATCTTTGTCTTCATAAAGCCCCCTGCTCTGAAGAGGTTGCCCAGCCTTGCTTTGAGATGAAGTCTATGAGACGACAATAGATAAAGAACATCAACAAGCTTCTACCAATAGCCAGGAAGATACCACAGATAGTTCTGCTGAATTTTTACACAGATAGTTCTACTTAATTTTTCATAAATGATGCAATTGATTCAGATTAGATCTAAAGGTAAAGATTTCCCCTGTCCAGTCATTTCCAAATCTCGGGGACAGTGCTCATCTCGGTTTCCTAGCTAAGAGTGCCAGCAATGATCATGTGGTATTTGAGTGTCAAACTGCCAACATTTTGATTGATAGCCCAGCATCTTAACCACCGTGTCCCTTCTAGAATAGATCTAGTGATATTCTTATAGATGGGAAAAGTTCACATTTACTGCCAGACTGTAAAATCATAGAAATCAAGAAATTGTGTCCTATTGTGGTTTAAAAATGAGATAAAGAAAGAGACTAAATGACATATCCTTACACAGACCTGTAAACTGAAGCTATTGGCAGACACAATTTCTTAGGAAAGATTAAAATGGAAAGCCAAAGGCGGTGATATCTATGGTAAATGCCAGCCTTTTCAACCTGGGTTCTTCCAATGTGCCCACCATCCTCGGAATTTAGGAGTTACAATTCAACCCCTCAGACTATTTGTGGAAGGCATGGGGATCATGATGATTACTTCTCCCACTGTAGTCTGTGATCCCTGTTGTTTTGAACTCCACAAAATCTTGAGTATTAGCTCAGACAACAAGCTGAAATAACAACAAGGAGAATGGCGCCTCTGTGATTTTGCGATCAACATTCTGAAGTCTGGATCATTTATGGGAAACACTGAATCAGGACTGTTTCACAGAAAAAAATGTTTTCCTTTGTAAACAGAAAACAAATCACTTCAGATAACCTGTCTGACATACCACGATGGTCCTTGACAATTTAAGCATTCATAAAATCATCCCTCTCCCATTTCACACAGAACAAGAATAGTTTCAACACATTCAAATCACCAGCAATAGGTAATATTAAAAAGTCTCTATGTACTACATGTAAAGATTGGAGACCAAGGAACTGAGCAGAAGATAGAACTCTAAAAAAGAAAGGCCTATTTTAACTGCTGACAACTTAACAATTGATTCATAAAGTATCAAACTGATTGAGAGATCTTAAAATATGAAATAAAATCAGATGTAGTAAAAAAAAAAAGATTGGCATTTTTTTTTCTTTTTTCCCCCTTTTTCTCCTGCAAAAGTTTCTAAACTATTTGAAAATGCAGCTCTTTCTGCAAAAAGAAAATAATACCACTAATTGATGACATGGGGGTTGTTGTCTTGGACTTTCAGGCAAACCATTGAAACAAATGTTCACTCCCAACTGAATAGTAGCTCAAAGTCTATCTTTGCCTCCATCAAACCGAAAATTATTTGCCTGATTTCAGTGCAGTAAACAAGTGAAACAGGATGTGGCCAAACGAGCAAAATAAATTTTATTCTGAATCTGAACTGTGCCCACACTCACATTCAAGGCAGTGTGTTTCCTTTGCAGGTGCAAGAGGACTTTGGAGGACCTACCTACAAAGGTTAGCCATGAAAAGCTTCAGTGGCAGCTTCCTGAAGACACAGTTCCACAAAACAATGCAAGCAAAGTCAGATAGAGAAAACTGGGTAATTGCTATTTACATCAGAGAACATATCCAGTAGGTCCCTGCAATATTGGCATAATTCCACTGTGCACTGGACAATTACAATGTCAGTCAGCATATGTAGGTTAAAAGTTAGAGGAAATGTTAATTTTTTTTAAAGTAAACTATTCCACATGCAGAGCTTGGAATTCAAGGACTATGTTGAATGACAACAAGCAAGCTTTCTATAACATAGCTTAATTGTACAGGTAGTCCTCAATGTACGACCGTAATTGGGACCAGAATTTTCATTGCTAAGCAAGATGGTTCTTAAGTGAGTCACACCTGATTTTATGATCTTTTTTTTCCCACAGTTGTTAAGCAAATCATTACAGTTATTAAGTAAATGACACAGTCATTAAGTGATTCCAGCCTCTCCCATTGATTTTGATTGTTGGAAGCTAGCTAGGAAGATCACAAATGGCGTGGAGATGCTGTGACAGTGTGAGGACTAGTTAAGCCAAGCCCAAACATTTACTATTTACCACTTCCATGTTTTGCCATTCTGTTTGTAACTAGTTCTACAAGGAGGTTGGAGATCTCATAGAAAACGATTCCGCCAAGCTAATTTCCTTGAGGAAGAGCTACAACAATTGAACTCTTACATAGTATGATGTTACTATGACATGAACCTATAACTGAAACGTCATAGTCAGTCCTAATCTGGTCAACAATAAACCACAGTTGCTTGACTTTGCACAAAACAAAACCATGTAAACATCATTATGGCTTAGGAATTTTCTAACTGGAGCAATTCCATCATAAAAAGAAGCTCTACCATGGATTACATCCATCAAGTCCATGACATCTAATCAGGGGTGGGTTCTAAAAATTTTTACTACCAGTTCTGTGGGCGTGGCTTATTTTGTGGGCATGGTTTGATGGTCATGTGACAATTCCTTAGGATTTAGCAAAAGTACTGGTCTACCAGGCTTTTAACTGCTTGCAGAGCTGTACTGGTCTACCCATTTGTTTTTGGAGTGCACTGGTCTACTACCACACTGCCTTTTACCGCTGATCAGCTGTAAGGCAGCCCTTTGAAGTGCCATGGCAAGAGTTTAAACAGTTTTTTTCCTTCTAGCCGATCAGCTGGGACTCGGGAGGCAGCGAATGGATTGGGGCGGGGCCAGGCAGAGGTGGTATTTACCGGTTCTCCGAACTACTCAAAATTTCCACTACTGGTTTGCAAGAACCGGGGAGAACCGGTAGTAACCCACCACTCTTCTGATACTACCAAAGAAGTACAGGTAGACCTTGATATACAACCAAATTTGAGCCCAAAATTTATGTTACTAAGTGAAATGTTTGTTAAGGGATTTTTGCCCCATTTTATGTCCTTCCTTGCCCTAGTTGTTAAATGAATCATTGCAGTGACCATGGGGATGCTACAACAGTCGTAAGTGTGAAAAATGGTCATAAGTCACTTTTCTCAGTGCCATTGCAACTCAATCACTGAATGAGCTGTTGTAAGTTGAGGATTTACCTGTATAACACTGTCATGGAAAAAGGAGGAGTTATGAACTAAGAAACAGTAGGTGGAAATGGGGAAAGGGAGCAATCCAGTGGTGAAATCTGAACTGGTTTGCCACCGGTTCACTGGCCGCACATGCACACTGTGTGCCAAATGTGCATTGTGTGCGCATGCGCAGTACACACCAAATGCACACTGTGCGCACGCACATGCACAGTACGTGCCAAAAGGAGGCTTGGGAACATAAATAGAGCAACGGGGGGGGATCAGCTGTGCCACGCAATTTAGATTTCCTGCTTTCTAGCAATTTTAAATCGTGTGGCACAGCTGATCATCAGAAATACCTGTTTGGAGGAATCGGTAGTTTTTTTTACTATCAGTTTGCCTGAACCAGTAGCTTTTATCACTACCGGTTCGCCCAAACCGATGCAAACCAGTAGCATTTCACCACTGGAGCAATCTGACAACAGGAAAAGTAACATTTACTGCAATTTGAGAATATTTTCACAGTATAGAAGTGGCCTTCGTGAAATAGGAAGTTGTTTACTGAGGACTATTTCAGGTAGCACAACAGAAGAAGCAACTATATGCAGCCGATGGCACCAGGAAATTTAACTTACAGTGATCTGAAAGAGAAATATTTCTCTTTCAGAATATCCTTGGCAAATGCTCGCTTGCAAGAAGTTATGGTACAATAAACCTATTTTTAGAAAAGAATTGCCAAGGCAGTACTACCCATCCAGTGGCCAGATAAGACGTTTATATGAGCATGTCAGGACATCCTTAACTAACCTTGACAGCTGGTGCTATATAAAGTTTAATAAATGAGTACTCATTGGGTAATAATTTTGTCACATTGTAATGCTTTGATCCTAAATAGAAAGGAAAGTAAGAATGACCCTGACGTTTGCTTGTCCAATGCAGGGGTTACTCTTTATCTCAACTATTGTATATATTGGGTAACCCAAATAATGCTAATTGTTTCTTTTGAATAATGTCTTTTGAATATTCAGATCTTAGAGGGATCCACTCTTCCATGTGTGAAGCATTGCAATGTTGGCATATAACAAAGGCAAATGAAAAAGAACGCCACACAAATACTCGTGTCTTTAGAAGGTGAGCCTATGTCATATACCTCCTAATGATGGAATGGAAGGAGCAAGAAAATGCTATAAAGACCTCCTCTTGACTGAGAGCTCCAGTTGATACTCTGTTCATTTCTTTCTTGGTCCGGTTTTCTGTCTATGCACCATTTTGTTTATTCTTCTGCATTTAATGCAGGGTTGTCCTTTCTTGCCTACCAAGCTTGTGTGGATGAAATTGGAAATGCTTCTTCTCTTTCATTCTCATCCTGTCCATTTCATTCATTCTCCAGTTAATAGTCAAACCTGAACCAACAGCAGATTATATCTAGTTGTCTTCATTAGTCCTCCCTTCTTATGTTCACAACTCTAGAAAACTCTCTTGTTTGATTTGTGCTACTTATTTACCTAAGTATCAAGGAGCACAAATAAGTGTTGGAGGCACTTGCAATAGCAAGAATTTCATCATGTTTAGAGATTTCCCCTTTTTTTTGCCACAGCTCAACCAGTTTAAATTTTCCTGGCCATTTCTTTAGTGGGGAACTCACAGCTGTTGAAGAAAGGGCCAAGGAAATTTTATGTAAATTTTTTTTCCCGTCAGACTGATGTAGGAAACCACCTTTAGAAGTAGCAAACAAGAACAGAAAAGGTCTCTGATTTTATGTAAATTAAATAGAAGTTGCTTTGAATATTCAAATATCCCAGCTAGTCTTCAAAGTGCTCCAAAATAATACATACTAAATATTGTTTAGGGTGTTTTTCCCATTGTCTTGATTTACATTGTTTTACTAGAATGTGTTTGCTTTCTTGTCCTTGAGTATTCTATGAATATGAAAGTAGGGTACATTGTTGTTAGTTACGAAGTTGTGTCCAACCCATTGCGACCCCACGAACAATGTTCCTCCAGGTCTTCCTGTCCTCTACCATCCCCTGGAGTCCATTTAAGCTCACGCCTACTACTTCAGTGACTCCATCCAGCCATCTATTCTCTGTCATCCCATTCTTCTTTTGCCTTCAATCGTTCCCAGCATTAGGCTCTTCTCCAGTGAGTCCTTCCTTCTCATTAGGTGGCCAAAGTATTTCAGTTTCATCTTCGGGATCTGGCCTTCTAAAGAACAGTCAGGGTTGATCTCCTCTAGGACTGACCGGTTTGATTTCCTTGCAGTCCAAGGGACTCGCAGGAGTCTTCTCCACCCTCCATAGGTAGGGTACATATGAAGTCACTAAAGAAACTAATAAATGCAATGAAATCCAGATTACATTAAATTTACCTTAGCCTCATTGAAATTAGTTCCATAAATTAGTTCCCATTACACAACAATGACCCCAACCTTGCTGGCATTTCATTAGACTTTAAAAACCTGGCTGTGTACTGAGCCTGGGGCTTTGAATGTGCTACGGGCTCCAGGTTGGGGCTTTGCTGTTAATTGGTTAATTGTCTCATCTGATGTATGTATTTATTTTGGATGTTTCTTTTATTTTTATAGTTTTAAACTTATAAAATGCCCACAGTCGTTGGTTGGGATGGGTGACTATAGAAAATGAATGAATGAATGAATGAATGAATGAATGAATGAATGAATGAGAGAGAGAGAGATTAACAGTTTTTCCCAAAGTAGTGTTTTCCAGGTATGTTAGGATTATAGCTTCCAGAATTCCCAGCAGTTTGATTAATGAATTCTAAGAACTGTACTCCCAACACATCTGGAGGGCACCAGGCTGCTGAAAGATGGATTAAAATGTGGCTTAGTCTGGATTTCGGCTGGTTTGTCTGATCTATATACGTACTTACCTAAAACATCTGTTTCTGATCTTTGTTCTGTTCAGGGTGTTTCTGCATTGCAGATGTGCTGATTTAATAACCATTCCCTTTCCCTGGGGAACTTTGGAGAATGGTAGATATATGAGCACAGGGACGTTCAGAAGTTACATTGGAAGAAGCCATGGCAATTGTTAAGCAGTACATCTGAAGATTAATCTTGATATATCCTTTAGCTTCTATAGCATCTCACCGATTCATGAACCATTTGTTCAGTTGTACTTTCACCATGTGATTAGAATTTGTGAACAATGGGATGGAAGAGAAATACAGGCCAAAGTTAAATGGCATAGACCAAAAAACCCAACAATTTTTACAGCGAAATCTTATGCGTGTTTGTTCAAAAATAATTCCAAATTGTAGAAAGTTAGCACCCACCCTCTCCTAGAAGAGTAAAATATTCTAGGAAATATTAAAAAGGTAGAATATTTCCCCAAAAAGAGAAATAGAAATATTAACATAGAAACTCAGCCCCAGCAGATATTTTGGTGCCATCTTATCTAAAAGACAAAAGACCTTCAGCTCCAGGGTGATAGGATTAGCCCTCACTCAAGATCCAAACCATGACAAAGCCATTAAGCCATAATAGGAATTGCCCAAAGCCCCTTCATTACCTCACCCAGCAAGATTCAACCAAGCCTGGGACTCAAGATAACCTACAAAGTTACCCCTGCATGGTCCCATGGGAGTCTGACAAAAAATCAGAATATATTTCTTTCACAGGAACAGGAAGCAAGCTCCAAGTCCAAACAAGGGTATAA
>JANHZT010003699.1:36391-46887 GCA_032468215.1 Stegonotus admiraltiensis | reverse complement strand
CAGAACACACCTCCACCCAATCAGAACCCAGCCAAGCTCCCACCCAATCAGCTCACACCCCCACTGGCAGTTAAAAATAAGAAACAGCTGCGATCAGTCATTGCTCTCAGAAGCACAAAGCCGAAAGCACCAGCCTGAAGATGACGAATGGAACATCGCGAAGATACTTCCAATTTTATGCGGGAGAAAACCCGAACAACCAAAAACTTATATATATACAGGCTCCGAGCTGTCTGACATGGGTCTCAGTCAGCAAACAGTTCCCATTGGCTGACTTGTTGTTATGGCTATCCCAGCTCATAATTTCTTACACACTGAGAAAACACACATGTATTTTAGAGAAAAAAAACCAGAATGAAATTGAAAATAATTTTGTTTTTATTCCTAGTTACAGGTGGGTTTTCATTTGCTAATAAATGAAAAATTCTGACTCTTGCTAATAAATGAAAATTCTGACTCACTGATATTTATCATTTCATTATCAAATTTAGTAGAATTTATCCTTTCTCCATTTGATCTAGTTAAAATGGGGGATTGAGGATCTGTAAGTTTTAGTATGTTGAATTCTAAGATATACCACACAGCATACTTGTGTCTATGACATTTCTCTATTATCACAATATTAAAATATTAAAAGAACCTTAATTTTAAAATTTGGGGATATAGAAGTTAATCAATTTTTTGGCTCTACTGGATATTTTGAAGAGACTCTTTTTTCAGAATGAACAAATCCTTCAACCTGCGTATCAAGCAATGCTGGTGACAGTAACTTGAATTGTCTAAGCCACACCTGACTTAAATTAGCTCTTCTGGTAGCATATGGGCTTCCCTTACTTGACAGATGGATGTTGATATTTGTTCTTCTCTGCATGAAAACTAGCTGAAGCATATGGATAACTCCTAATGGTATTAAAGCTCAGCCAATTAAGAGCATAGTCAAGCATCCAGTATAATACTTGAGTACATGTTTCACAAGTTTCATTTTCTATTTTCCATTGTAGATTTGTATATATTTCTGTAGTCACTACTAAAGAATTAAAATGAAAATGTGTGTGAAGAACACATTTTCTTGTTGGTTTATCATCAGAAAAAGAGAAGTTTTAAAAAAGGAATGTCACCCAATCATGTATGAAAAAATTAAAAGAAGATTGGATGCAATGAAAAATTTACAATTAAATTGATAAATTGACTTCTTACCTCAAAAGTGATGTTAAGAATACTTTTACTGTATAATATCCCTTTGACCTTCCCTGTGTATCTGAATTTAAATTTCCCAAGGAAGCCATAGATTACATAATATAAAATTATTCTGGGGTTCTTAGTACGTTTGGTGTTTTGTTTTGTTTTTCTGCAGATGTTTCATTAGTAAGCTAGGTACTGTGTTTTCCTGAAAATAAGACCCTGTCTTATTTATTTATTTATTTTTGAACCCTGAAATAAGTGTTTGGCCTTATTGCCATACGCTCAAAAACCCGATTGGGCTTATTATCAGAGGATGTCTTATTTTGGGGAAAACAGGGTAATACCATCAATATATGGGAGAGTAGAGTTTGCTGGTTCCTTATATATAGTTGTGTTCCCTGCCAGTCTTGGTGGAGATACCCAGTCTTCATTAATGGTTGACATTAAAGAGATGTTGTAGTCTGCCAGCAGCCTGCGGAGCTGGCAGCAGAGTTGGACAGTGAGGAGCATGGGCCAGTCTTAGAGTCTGGGGAAGGCTCGGATGAGGGCTCTGCATCAGAGGCAGAAAAAGGGCATTCTGGGAGGTACATGCTGCCTCCAGAGCCTCCAGAATCAGACCTTAGCAGAGGAACAGGGGGAGCCTTTTCCAGTATGTGCATGCGCAGAGCTTCCAGAAGGTGAACAGCTCAAACAAAAGGGATGACTCAGGAGTAGGGCTTGGAGATTATTGGCCCCTCTTATAAGACTTAAAAGAGGAGCAAAGGCACGTGGGCCTTTGCAGGAAGCAACATTGTTAATTCTGTGCAGTTTAAAGTCTGAAGCTCTGTTTGATTCTGGACTCCATGTGGCTTTGCCAATTAGGTCTTTGGCAGCATGTCAAGGGAAATAAAGGTGGGTGATTATCAAACTTATCCCAAAGGACTCTTTACAACTATTTGGGACTCGTCTGTGAATGAACAGAATTCACAGCTGTTAAAATAAAACAGGTTTTGGGACTACTTGTGTGTTTTACTGACTGAGGAAGCCTAGGTCAGAACAAGATAATCATTTCTCCTCTGATTGTTTGTCTTGTGCTATTTCCTGTTTCTCTGAATATTGGTGGCAAGGAAAGATGTGCTTTGAGTTGTTCACTTCTTTCCTTGATTTTGGTTGTCTTTTAAATGGTATGTAGATGGGATTCATTGCTATGTGTTTGTTGACAGATGCTTTGTCAGAATGGCAAGATCTGCTAATGAAATTGACCTTTTTTAGGCAATCCATTGTGGTGTGAGAGCACCATATACAAGAGTTACAAATGGCTCTACTTAAAGTAATACATGTTCTTCAATAGCTTAGTGTCAGGATAAAATCAGAAAGTTTGCTCTATGCATATTTCAAGTAACTTCAGGGCAGCCATTTAGAATCTGAATAATTGTATAATATCATGCTATTTTGAAAACTAAACTTTTTGATTAGTATTATTATTGATTTCAAGCACCAATATTTTTAATTTAAATGCAAATCTGTTCAACTTTAGCTTTTGTACTTAGAAGCACAGTCTCTTCTGAGCTTTCCTTTCCACCGTCAGAAAACAGTTTGCTCAGAGAAGATGAATCAATATCAATTTACCTTGTTGTATTGTGCTAGCACCCATCCTTAATACGTGGATTATGCCTTTTGCTCACACTTTGCTGTCCATTCTGGAAAGCTTTTCACTGTAGCAATCACATCTGGTGATGCTGCTGGAACTTCAACACAATAATCTGTGTCTACTTGAGACCAAGAAAAATGAAAGGTAATAAAAAGTCCAATATAAAATTGAAAAGGAAGGAGATACTCTTTGAAAGGCTTAAGAAACCAATCAGGCTATTATTAACCTAAATACTTCAGTTAATATTTTAAAGTATACATTTCTTATTCCAAAAATCATTTGGCAACCAGCTTATTTTTACCTTGTGTTGAAGGTATCATGAAACATAGCTTTGATATAATATTTCCATTATGCAGATATTTGTTTCTATTTATTTAAAATATGTTAATAGCGCCCTTCATATTTCTAGGACCATTGATAATAACAAAGAAAAACACAATAAAACCTTCCATATTCATGAGCAGCTTTCATCCTGGTACATTTTTAGCTGATCGGCATTCTACCCCAGTCCAGCAATCTCTTCTAGACAGCTGTCTGAGAATTATGGAAATTATTCTGCAACATAACTCATAGGTTCTGGGTTGCAAGCAAGGTCCCCCATGAGTCACAGAGTTCTAAACCTCAAGCCAGAGAATAAGTGGATGTATAAATTATTTTATTATGCTTATTTGTACCTCGCTTTTTCCCTTGTAAGAAAAAAAAACTAAAGCAGTTCACATGATTTTAATAGAGGAGTTCAAAAAAGGAACAGCAGAATAAGAAAAGCTAACAAGAACAATGCAGCATTGCATGCATAAAATTTTGGCTATTCCATCAACCTCAAGATAATGCAAACATTACAGAAATGAATATCAGTATAAGTGTTGATTTTGACTAGTATCAGTGTTGATTTTGATGATAATGGGGACCTGAGTAGATCTTTTCTGGAGAAGAACCTCATGATGTGCAATAGAATTTGCTCTGAGGAAAACCATACCATATATTGGTTTGGAGAATGGTGCTGGAAAGGACTCCTGCGAGTCCCTTGGACTGCAAGGTGATCAAACCGGTCAGTCCTAGAGAAGATCAACCCTGACTGCTCTTTAGAAGGCCAGATCCTGAAGATGAAACTCAAATATTTTGGCCACCTAATGAGAAGGAAGGACTCACTGGAGAAGAGCCTAATGCTGGGAAAGATTGAGGCAAAAGAAGAAGGGGACAACAGAGAACGAGGTGGCTGGATGGAGTCACTAAAGCAGTCGGCGTGAGCTTAAATGGGATGATATAGGACAGGAAAGCCTGGAGGAACATTGTCCATGGAGTTGCGATGGGTTGGACCTGACTTCACAACTAACAACAACATATTGGTTTGCAGACCAGAGTTTTCCAAGATGTAACATATTTGTGCCTCCATCATAAGACAGCTTGATACCTCAACTTTTCACCACAATTTTCCTCTTCTGTATGATCACTGTAGGCCTAAATTGCCCCTTTTCTTCCCCATATCTACTGCTCTGATTTCTACCCATCCCCGGAAGCTAATTTATGTTTGCCCCACAAATTATATAGGGACAGCAAGGGAAGAGCAGACAATTTTCTACTGCTTCCTTCCTATTGAAATGCCATTCAAAGTTCCATTCCTGAGTGGTAAAGGAAGCAACTATTTTAATATATCTCTGGGGATACACAGTTGCTCACCAAGTTGTCACTTTTAATTTGGAACTAGATATGTTGACTTCCTGGAGTCTGTAGGCTCTTGGACAAGTCTTTCCCATTCATTTTGTCAACCCTGGTTGCTAAATGTTAAACTATATTTTAAAACAATTAGTTCATACAAACTGGGCTTAATCAGCTAAATAACATACCAATAACACCAGAATAATAGTCATCACACATTATATTTAGCCTTGACATAATATGGAATGGATTTTCCTCGGGATGGAGAAAATGGATCTGTATCCACTCAATTTTCATTATGGGTCCCATTTAAGTGCTGGTTCCAGTATATTTCTTTGTAGCTTGGGAGAAGGAAGAAGAACTTTCATTATTTTACAAAATGCAATACATACATACATACATATGTACGTATGTACGTACGTACGTACGTACGTACGTAAAATTGGAAGTATCTTCGCAACGTTTCGATGAAGTCTCATTCTTCATCTTCAGGCTGGTGCTTTCGGCTTCGTGCTTCTGGGAGCAATGAGTGATCACAACTGTTTCTTCTTTTTAACTGCCAGTGGGGGTGTGAACTGATTGGGTGGGTGTTTGGCTGTGTTCTGATTGGTTGGAGATGTGTTCTGATTGTTTGGGGGTTTGGCTGTGTTCTGATTGGGTGGGGGGTTGGCTGGGCTCTGATTGGCTGAGGGTGTGTTCTGTTTGGGTGGGGGCTTGGTTGTGCTCGGGTTAGACTGAGTTGCAGGGGGATTTGAGCTGGTGAGCTGCGTTGCTGTTCCAGCGGGGCCACCAACTTTATCGGTTTAGGAATTTTTTAGGAATAATACAATAAGTATTATTGTTGTGACTGTAAATATTTCATGGTATATATTGATTTTATCTCTTTCTGGAATTTTATCTGTTTTTAGTTTTAATTTTTATTGTAGTTGGGTCATGCTCTAGGGGAGGTTACCTTAGAAAACTTTTTTGTTTCTAGACAACTGAACTAAGTGAAAGAGGAAAAGTTAGCAAGGTTATTCAAGAAAGGAAGGGAGGGAATTGCATCCTGACATTCAGTTCTGTCTTTACATGAAGACTGGCATTTTGTGCAGCGACTCTGGCTCTTCTCTGTACTCACAGTTTTTTTCTGCATTTATTTACCAAATCCCTCTTTTACAGATATATGCTATATCCTAGTCCAGCTTTGACAGCTCTGCCAACAAGTTCCAATAATGTGGAATTTGAGATTCTTTTCTAAGTTTTGTTTCTAGGGGAACACTGAAGTTCTACATGAAAAATTCATTTGAAGCTTGATACCCATGATATTTATTTTTACTATGATATCCATTTTCACAATGAACCGAATACATTTTCACATGTTCCAAGAGAATTCTGATCCCAGAACAATGGAAGTACTTGTCAGAAATGTAATCTATATAAAGAAAAATGCCAGTGTGGATCTCTAATTATATTTATTATAATAGATTATTCTTCCGATAGATCTATTGCATATGCATATATCAGTAAATGCAATATTGCTATTATGCCAGCAGCCTGAGTGAAATTTAAACCTATTCTGTGCTGTGCTCTCTTCTGTGCTTATTTCTAGAAATAATATTTACTGAAACAACTATTTTATTACTTTTATGAGTAATAGGGTAGCATAACTATTATACGATCATCTGTTATTAAGGAAAGAAAAAATAATTACATTATTTTTCTAAGTTCTGCTTAAAACTGACCCCAAAGGAAACCTTGACACATGAACAAAAGCCAATTGCTGGCAAATCAGCTTTCTTTACCACTTGCTCTCAACCATTCATTTTCTAAGTCTCACCCTATTCACTCTATTGAATAACCTAAAGCTTGCCCGATGTGATTTGAAATGGTGCTGAATGAAGGCAAAAGGAGGAAGCAATGAAAGCAGCACACCTTTTGTCCCACAGGTGCTTTTCCAAAAGGTCAACCAAACTTTCTTTGTTTTGCTTGAAGACGTATCACTTCTTATCCAAGAAGCTTCTTCAGTTCTGACTGAAGCTTCTTGGTTGAGAAGTGAAATGTCTTTAAGCAAAACAAACCAACAAACCAACAAAAAAGTCCAGTTGCCTTTTGAAAAAGCACCTTTGGGACAACCATGATCTGGCTAACTGAGAATCTCCATAGACACCATACGTTTTGTGCTTGCCTTGACACTTGAACATGGAGAGTTTGCATTGTGATGCCATTCCTGCCAGTGTACCTTGTTGGAATTTTCATCTCAAGATGCTAAAATAAAAACAAATGGCCTATCTTTTCAGAGGACAATGATTGTGACTTACTTTTCAGAACTGGTGACTCACTTCTCAGAGGAACAGAATCAGAAAACAGCAGACCAAACAAGCTATCAAGAGAAGTGTGTTGTTTCTCAGGTGCAAAGATTAAAGATGTGACAGAGAGGTTTATCCAACTAATCAAGCCCACTGATTATTGTCCCTTTCTCCTCTTTCACACTGGGATAGACAATACAAAAAAAAAGAGTCTGAAAAAAAAATTAAGGTACGACAAGGAGCTAGGCAAATGCCCTAGGATCACAGATGGTATTTTCATCTGTACTTCCAATCAAAGGCCAACATCCAGTGAAGGAACAGAAGATGTCGGTGGTCAATCATTGGGCTATCAAGAAAATTGGTATGGATTTCTAGAGCATGATCTATACCAGGTGTGTCAAACTCATGGCCCGGGACCAGATGTGTCATGTGCAGGCCAGATATGTCACATGAAGGGGGGAAAACTTGCAATACATCACGTGATGACAACATGACACTGCAAGTTTGGCACCCGTGATCTACACTATCTACATGATAGTCTTATGAAAGGCTCTACCTCATAAGGACTGGGAAGAATATGTTTGACACATCTTCCTCAGATTATAACCGTATTTATTAAGGTAAACTTGCCTTGAAGAAACATCTTGAAATGGTTAAGGCAGCAGGCTAGAAACAGGAAAGTACGAGCTCTGGTCTCGCTTTAAGCATGAAAACTAATTGGGTGACTTTGGGCACGTTACTGTCTCTCAGTAACTTTTCAGGACTCTTGTTGAGGGAAATAAATACTAAATACAGTATGTTCACCATCTTTAGTTATTGGGTATGATTTTTTAAAAAGTAAACAATAATATGACTCTTTTAATAAAACATGAGGTTAGCCTTGGAAAACATGAGAAAGGAATTCAAGATTGTCCCAACATGAGAAGGCAGCAGGAGGAAATGCTGTCATATTTTCAAGCACCTGTTGTTACAGACTATATTAGTAAAGACAAGCTCTAATATTTCTTATGGTGTTTCTTTGCTAACTTGGTCTACTCTACCCCAAAGGGCTGGCAATATATAGAGATGCAACCCACATGGCTGAAAAGCTTGGATATCCTTGGTTTAGGGATTTGTGTCTAGGTTTCATTTTAATTACAGACTTTCTGTTCTAATCAGTCGCTATTATTCCTTACTTTTCTTTTCAGAATTTAAGGGAATAGCTCATTATTTCACTTTAAGTACTCACAAATTAGTATTAGAACGTTACTAGTAGTGGTTTGGGCTACATTTCCAAACTGAGAAAGTAATGTTTTATTCCAATTAGCAAGTTTTTTGATATTAAAAAAGCCATAAATTGTATGACTCAGTTCTGAAGTACATATTATAAACCAAATCCTTTCATGAGAGTGTTTGATTTGTCATTGTTATTTGAGGGCTGCATGTCTTTTTTTAAAAAAATTGTAGATTGTTTCATTAAAAAAATCTGAAATCTTTATTTATGCATATTTTAAATGAAAATAAGCTTAATTCAGTTTTGGACTATTCTAATGATGTATTATTTTTTATCATTTCAGAAAAATGTAAAGCACTTTTGCCTGCTTTCCTATCAAGAATTAAGATAGCGTGTGATTTATTTTCTCGCAAATGTGCACAGAATTGTTCAATTGGTTTCATCAGTGGGTTTAATGATCCTATTTCACCTGTTTGGGTGGTCCATTGGCATTGTTCCTTTTAGTCAAGTACAGCGTTGCCAAACATAGCACCAAAATTTCATATAGAACCACCAACTTTTCCCAGCTATTGAAGGTTGCATTGAACCATCTCCTTGGGGTATTTGGAAAGACTGCAGTATTAGACAAATAGCCTTAAATGAAATGTACTATAAAGTAAGAATAGGCAGAGATTCATCTACACTGCATGGCAAGTATAGAAATTCTTTTACTGGAACCTATGCCAAACTCAAAATTGTGAGAAGGAGATGACTACATTTTAAGCAAACTTCATTTACACATATAACAATAGATGCTATATGATGGAAAACAAGGACAAATTCTTGTGTTTTTCTCTGGTGGCCATTTCCTCAAGCAGCCAGCGACAACTACTATTTATTATTTGAGATAAGAAACACAATTTTTAATCCTAATTAAGAGAAGAAATAGAAGGGCTTTCAGAAGGAACTTGTGGATTAAGGAAAAAATAATTTATTTTATATTGAATTGATGTTATTTACTGTTGCCATTGCTTTCCTTTATTTTATTTATAGAGATATTATTGCATGTTCATTGTGATGGTCTATCCACATGTACCCTCATAACCTTCTGAGATATGCATGGCTGAGAAATAGTGATTAACCAAAATCACTTAGTGAGCACCATAGGGATTTTAATATGGATCTCTCTACACCAGGGGTGTCAAATTCACATTGCCATGGTGGCATCAGGTGACGTATCAGGACTTTCTTCCCCTTCGCTAAACCAACTGTGGGCGTGGCCAGTGAGTGATGCATCCGGCCCGCGGCTGGAAGTTTGACAGCCCTGCTCTACACTGTTTTTCTTTCTCATCTGCTATTTTTCCTTCCAAGGGCCATGTTTTCTGTCATTAATATATTTATAACTTTTACAACATTTGCTTGTAACATTTACTGAATGTTTCCACTTGGTTAAATATGAAAGCAATTTTGATACTGAAGATATCAAAAGCAATTTACACGGAAGATGTTAATTTACAAGACATATTTATCATCAAGAATTTTCTTGTACTTTATCAGTGTGAACTGGTTGTACCAAATCTTGTCAACTGATTTATCCAACTTGGCAAATTTTTGTTTTTTCATATAAAAATAATGCTGTTAATACTCATTCTGTTGAACTTCACATTTATCATGGCATTAGAGGGAAATTTGACATCCCCTGGAAATTTTTGTTATGAACATATTCTCAGATGTCTTGTGGTTCATAGAGCTGCCAGAGAACTCCAATCACATCTGTGAGATCATCTCTGCTTCTCCTGATGCCATTTCAACAAAGTAAATTGTATCTTGAAGCATCCGTGCTCATCCATGACAGACACTACACTTTTCATAGAAATGTGTTTATCAGCTGGGACAGAGGTGTCAGGATTATTCAACAATGGTAATGCTGGCGATTGGATCCTTTAAAGAAGCTAAAGGCATATGTTTGAAATGAAAGGATCAGAGTAAGGTACCAGCCCTTACCATACATACAGTATTTATTCAAGCAATAGTATGACTAACAAACATGTCATTCCTATACCCAATTGTACAAACAAGGGAATGTGAAAACTCTTAAGAAGGCAAGAAAGAATATATGGGTATAATATTAATTTTATTTATGCTTTCTTTGTGCTTTTTGTAAACTGAAGTATTCTTCTACACTATATGCAGTGCATGACCATGAGATCAAGCCTATAAGTATGGATCAGATAAGTATCTGATCCATAGTGAGTTCAAACAGAATAGAATGCCAGCAGTACAACAGAATTTATAAAATAATCCAACCAGGTCAGATGTGTTTAATTTACTTCTTCAGTGGTTTATTTTCTATTATTTATTTATTTGTCAAGCATATATAAGATAACAGGTAAAAGTATAAACATAATTTGAATGCATGAAAAGAGTAGGAGTAAAAAGGAATATTAGGACAGGGACGGAAGGCACATTGGTGTGCTTATGCACACCCCTTACAGACCTCTTAGGAATGGGGTGAGGTCAACAGTAGACAGTTTAAGGTTAAAGTTTTGGG
>JANHZT010003698.1:20655-31822 GCA_032468215.1 Stegonotus admiraltiensis | reverse complement strand
AGAGCTGAGCTTGCATGCCCACCAATATGGCTCCGCGTGCCACCTGTGGCACCCGTGCCATAGGTTCACCATCATGGTCCCAGGTCCTTGACATATAACTTGACTTTCTCTCAAATGGAATAGCATGAGGGTTATCCATGAATGTAACTCAAAAGAGTTACACACTGTTCCCTAACCTAGGCAACTTCCAGAGCTATTGACCTCAACTTCGAGAATTCTCAATAGTAATAATGAAAATTGTTAAAGGTTGAGAAACGCTGAAAAATCAGTGTTTAGAAAGGCAGAGTCTGACCGAATGTTGGAAAATTAATAGTAGACCCAATTGCCCTCACTGGATGTGATCTGTTGAAGGTTAGAAAAAACATACCTCACTGATGCTGTAATTTGGAGTCCCACATAGTTGGGGCTTTGATTTATCTTTCTACATCAATATTTCTCAACCTTTGCAATTTTAAGATATGTAGACTTCAACTCCCAGAATTCCCTAGCAATGCTGGGTTTACCATAGTTGAGTAGTCCTGATCTACATTGCTCCATCCATATGATTCTACGGACCTCTGATCTCAGTTATTCATAGAGGACTAAAATGGTAAAATGATATTATGGGATGGAATATACAATATTGCTTCCAGCAGCAGGTAATATTTATACCTGAAAAAATGCTCAACATGGAAAAGAAAACGAACTTACCTTCGTCTAAATTGTAAAGCACATCTTTAACATATCTGAGAACATTGCAACTTATTTTGTAATTGAGCCATCACTATTTCTGTTCATTTTCGCCAAATGCAAAAATATAAGATATTCTTAATGTTAGCACTTGAGCACAAGATTTTAAGAAGGAAAACATTATTTCTGAGTAAGCAATTTAAAAAAGCTTAATGCACTTCTGGAGAGGAAGGAATCTAGGTTCTTAACAGTTGACCATACAATTTTGCAGTTAGATGGTGTTTGTCTGCATAGGCTTCCTAATCTGTATGTAATACATTTATAAATTTATAGGTAATTTATAGATGTATGGATAAGAGATAAATGTATTAAAATCTGATCAATGGAGACAGTAAGCAGAATGATTTTACTCGTGATATACTGCAACCCATAACAGGTGCACGACACTGTGGAACTGCATTTTATGCAGCTAACCTTGGGGCTATCACTTTTCCAACAAAAAATATTATACTCAAACTGTTGGGAAAATTGGAGAATCCTTGCAAAGACATCATTATAGCTCTGCAAGCAGAATGTGCTGAAAGTGTGTGATTCTTTATAATGTGTTTCATTATGCATTAAGAAGGTGGAAAATCTTTTGCAAATGAGTGAAAATTAACATCCAGATTAAATTACATTGGTAATATCTGATTCCTCATGCATGAACCTAAAACACTGAAGCTGCATTTCTGAGTTCTTTCCATTTTTCTTCTCTTAGCTGCATCCTATTTGCTATTTCTGTTTTAATTATCTTCTTTCCAAAACATTTACCAGTAACCTATTGATAGAGCTTCCCTCTGACTTAGGAACAATTTTCAAAGCATTTTTAATAGTCTCATTGCATTTGATGGAAATCCACAGCCACAAAACTTCAAGGACTTTCTCATTACAGAAGGATGAAAATCATCCCTTAAATTCTATTTTTGATGTCTCTTGTCCCCAATTTCTGTTATATGTTCCCAGGGCTTGAGTTCTGGAGCACCGTTTCACGGATCCCTTTTAAAGATTGTATTCTTGAACTTTTATCTAATGACAATTTCTTCTATTGTCTACATTTGACAAAGGCGCAAGTCAAATAAACAGATCTTTTTCTGGCACATTTGCAAACTGTTAAGAGTATCTCTCCTAAAATCTGATTCACACAGTGTAGTTTAGCCATACAAATAACTGATTCTCAGTGTCTAATGTTTTGGTTAGTAAATAAAAGTTTCAGCATTTAATGTTGCTTGATCCTTACAACTTTTAAAGCTCTGAACTTTTCCCAGGTTAAGAAAGGTTCAATTGAGCACATCTAGTTTGGGGCCCAGCTTTTCCTGATGGGTCCCCATTAGAGGAGTTGAAGACAAGGCAACATCTTCAAGATCCATCAGTTTGATTCCACTGATCCAAAATAATCTATTTCAGTCATCCCAGCTCTTTGAAATGTGATATACTCTGCTGCTAAAGTTCCCCAGGTTTTCTACCTTAACAAAGCTTTGGAAATTTACCTACATTAATTTCCATTTACTATTAGGCTGGCCAGTTCTCCAAATATTGCTAAAATCTGCTACCAAAGGCCTTTAGATTTAGCTCAGCAACAGTTCCCTCATTCTTTTGAATGACTGGCATCAGCTTTCAAGAGTTTTTCAGAGTTATTTGAGAACTGAACCCAAGATCTATTGCTTGAAAAATATATAAGTAGTCCTTGGCTTACAGCCACAATCCAGCCAAAAATTTCTGTTGCTTAGCGACAGAGTTAAGTGAATTTTTATGGCCTTTGTCACAGTTGTTAAGTGAATCACTAAAGTTGTTAAGTTAGTAACATGGTTGTTAAATGGATCTGACTTTGCTAGTTAGGAGGTTGCAGAAGTTGATTACATAACCCCGAGACACTGCAACTGTCATAAATATTTGTCAGTTGCCAAGCATCTGAATTTTGATCACATGGCTATGGGGATGCTGCAATGGTTTTAAGCCCCCAAAAGAGTCATTAGGTCACTTTTTTAGGGTGACTTCAAACAATCACTAAACTGTTGTAAGTTGAGTATTGCCTGTACCTTTTGAAGGCTGATTTACTTCAGAATAAACTAGGCTACATTTTCTAGACTATATATTAAAATCAACAGAAAAGGAAGGGGTGTGTGATGAATTCTAGTTCATTTAAGTGGAGCTGTCCACAAAATGCAGAAGACTAAGAGCTGCCATGGTAACTTCTTTGTGGTGACATTGTGAAAGACAATTTTCTTACTTGCTTTGATTTCTCCCCCTGCCTGCTTGCTGTTCTTTGCCTTGGACAATTGCCAACACTTTCCGCCGAGCCAGATTTCTCAGTAACAATTTTATTTCCATTCTTCTTGTCACTGTACATTGTGATCAAACACTTTTCCCAGTTGTGAAGCTCTTTATTGTCTTTTATGTAGCAAACCAGTACAAAATCAATATTGAATGGGACACGGAATGAAAGACACAGTGTCTTCCTTCTCCATCACACTTTGTAAGAATGGGCAGTGTCAAAGCAAATTCTTAAAAATTTTGTTTTTCTGGATTTGATGGAATGATGGATTATCATTCACTTGGCTGCACCCAGTCGTCCCAACCATACCCCGAATAAAGGAAACGTGGGTCGTAAAAAGGAAAAAAAATGGAACGATGGAATTGTAATTTTTAACAATTGTTAACAGGCTATAATTAGTAACTTTCACACGTCAGGTTTTCCGATCTTTAGCTGAAAATATTAGAAGTAGAAAAATAAGTTTGGGTGACTAAAATAATGTGACAATTCTCTGAAAACTTTGTTGGCTGCCAACTCCATTTTCTATGCAATGGTACAGATGATGTGCACGCAATGTATATATTGTTATGTAGCTAATTTGCTCTAGGATGCATAAAACAAATACATTTGCTTTACTTTATACAGATAGCCAGCCTTTGGATCCAAATAATACAGTTTATGAAGTCAAGAGAGACTCCATTCTTTGCTTTTAACCCACTAACCAATTATGATCTGACGGTAAACAAAACAAAAATAGCATATTCCCTTCTCTCGTCTCTCTCTCTCTCTTCCTTTCTCCTCTCTCTTTTTGTTTCTGCCTTGGAGTCAGTTTCTGACACCTGGTGATTGTTTGGGCTAATCCATGTAATCTTTTTGGGCATGATTTTGAAAGTGGCTTGCCCTTGCCAGCTTCCTTGGGCAGTAAGAAAGGGACTGGCCCAGTGGTGAAATTCAAATTTTTTTACTACCAGTTCTGTGGGCCTGGCTTGGTGGGCGTGGCAGGGGAAGGATACTGCAAAATCCTCATTCACACCCCACTCCAGGGAGAAGGATATTGCAAAATCTCCATTCCCACCCCACTCTAGGGACAGCCAGAGGTGGTATTTGCTGGTTCTCCGAACTGCTCAAAATTTCCACTACTGGTTCTTCGAACTGCTCAAAATTTCCACTACCGGTTCTCCAGAACCTGTCAGAACCTGCTGGATTTCACCCCTGGACTGGCCCAAGGTCACCCAGCTGTCTTTGTGCTTAAGGCAGGACTAGAACTACTGGTCTCCCCAATTGTACCGTCACTTCATTAAACTGGCTCTCTTCGTTATTAGTAGGGGAATACGAATGACACATCTATATGAAGGTGAAGCACTAAATACCATCTGTGGACAATGGTCCTTTGTGAATATAGTATGTGTGCAAAGAGTCTTATTTTCGGCCTTCCTGAAATAAGAGCTATAAAGTGATTTTATTTCCTACCTTTTGTGACCCAGGCCGAGGCCAAGGAAAGAAATAAGATTGAGAAACAGTTTATTGGAAGTTTCATATGTTCCCTTTTTTGGGGACAGTTCTTTATTATTTCAAATGCTAAACCAGTTTTTCTTCCCCTTCACCTATTCAAAACAAATCCCATAGCTTGTGACACAGCATATACAGCCCCCAATAAAACAAAGATATGAATAGCCTACTATGGGTGGATGGGTTGGATTTCATACATCTGAAATGAGTTAGGAATGAATTCCAAATAAAGGCTGACAAGAGAGTAATGGGAATGAAACTGTATTAAATAAATTAAATTATCCCGCTCCACAGCTGATTTGTGGCTATAGAGGATGTGGGTAGCTTTGTTTGGCTTGTGTGAGGTAACCAGCTCTAATAAGTCCACATACACACTGCCCAAGAAAGCTTAAAAAGGCCAATCGTCTAAATTGGGACAGCTCGCACTCATTTATAGTTGCTATGACAACCAGGCTTTCATATTCGAGACTGTAACATTCCTGGAGCAAGTTGGGCTTTGTGAATGAAAATACGCATGCCCTGCAGTAAATTGCACTGTACAATGTGGAGCTGAAGGTCGAAGAGGGAGAAATCCACTCAAATGCATGTGGAATAGAAAATAATGCTAACAGGATCCCAGTGAGACCCTTCCCCCAATTGCATTTTTAACCTAGGAATTTGCTTTACTATTAATAACATTAAAATGCTTTCTGCGTATCGTTTTTCTGCAGCTTATTGCAACCTGCAACTTATTCAAACTTCCCAGAGCAACCTCGCAGACTTGCCTGGAATACCGTAAGCGTGCTGCAGTGCAGTGCAGGTCTCCTGACTGCCTCAATTTTGCACCTGACCTGCAAAGTGAGGCTAGTTTACTTTACTTTGTTGTCATTGCACCTTGTACAACCAAAGTAAATGCCATCTTCAGTGTACATTATAACTATACAAATAAAACACATCCTTCACATTCTATACAATTGAACTGAAAACCCGATATTGCATTAATATTGCACTACAGTAGATATCAGTATAGATACTGCCCTGGGATAGAAGCTGTTTTTCAGCCTATTTGTCCTTGTTTTTATTGTCCTGTACCGCCTGCCAGATGGTAATAGTTCAAAAAAAAAGGGTTCCCAGGATGAGATGGATCTTTAAGAACGTTTCAAACTTTCTTAAGGCAGCCGAGCTATAAAGCTCTTCCAAGGAGGGGAGAGGGCAACCAATGATCCTCTGGGCAATGATGTTAACCCTCTGGAGCGCTGTCCTATCTGCCACTGTGCAACTGGCAAACCATACACAGGTGCAGTGGTAGGAGGTCACCAGCAGTTTTTCATTCTGTTGTTGTTTCCTGAGAAGTCTCAGGTAGTATAATCTCTGCTGGGCCCTTTTGACCAGTGCTGCAATGGGAGTGCCCCAGGTCAGGTCCTTTTTTATGATACCCAGAAACTTAAAACTGGCCACTTGCTTCACTCAGTCTCTATTGATAAGCAAGGGCTGGATGTCTGATCTATTCCTTCTATAGTCCACTATAAGCTCCTTGGTCTTATTGGTGTTAAGAACCAAGTTATTGCCTCCACAGCATGAAAGCAACTGGTCCACCTCATCTCAATAGGCAAACTGATCGCCCCCGGAGATGAGGCCCACCACCATTGCTACTCTGCAATGTTGATTTCTTTTCGGTCAACAACGCAAGGCAATGTATGCAGTTTAAATGCATGCATGCCCCCCCCCCAACATCTCAACCTAGAAAATGCTGACCCTCGGTGAAGCATTGATAGTTCACCTTGAACATTGAGACATTGGTCATAACGTCAGTTTTGGGGACCGATGGGGCTTTTGTTTAGCCACAGTGTGTTCAAGGAAAAGAAAGCTGCATTGATTATATATTAGCCTTTACTCCACCTGAAGGGAAGGGCTGAGGTAACATAAAATTGGGAGGAGGAGGAGGAGAGAGAAGACAATTGGGGGGGAATCAAGACCTATTCTTAGAGACAGGGTTCACATCTTGCACTAAAACATGGCTTATATACACATATTTTATCGAATGGATCTCGTTTGGAGGGGTTCATATAGCATCCTTCATTAGAACCAAGCAACTGCATTATGTCTCAGCAAAAATGACATGCTCTAAATAAAACTGAGGTGCCACCATCACCTAGAAACAGAAGGCGTGTATTTGCTCCATAAGTTTTGGCAGGGGTCTGTTCTCTGAGCTTATTGTTTAGGTCCCCCCTGCCAAAACCTACAACCTGAGCTCTGAATATTCTCAACAATTGCTCCATAAAATTTTTTTTAAAACCATAGTTGGATAAGTTTTATATGATCTTAAGAGAAACTGCTCAGCTAAGAGCTAGTGTAGTTGAATAATACATTTCTATTAAGAACAAAAAACAAATTATAAATATTGAGTGACCTTTCAGGCTGCACCATCACACCTGACTTGAAATTTTTATGCTGCAAAAATATTCCATCTGCCTGACTTTCACCACCCCTCCAAAACAAATTGTAACAGTAATTTGTACATTCAGAAGAGTACATTCCTAGGAAAAGGAAAAGAATAAAAATATTAAACTTCTCTATTGTCTTAAGAATTTCCATTTCGTATGTTCACTTGATCAAAATTAAATTCCCCTCAAGAATCTTTGGGAAAGTAAGGGGGAAAGGTAAAAGGGACTTATCATTGTTCTGTTAAAACTTAAGTGAAAGTTATTTATCGTTATTCAATATTACTGAATTTCCAGCTTACATTATACTAGAAAACTCCCTGAAAAAGTCTATTATAATTGATTAATACTGGGAATAGTATCCTGGTGGTGTCAGAGTGCTGCAGACCCTCCAAGTGATGGGTAGGTTTGCCGGTTTGCAAGACACCATTAACATCCTAGCTTTTCTAGAGTGGTGTGAATATCCGCAAGGAAAAACTGAGGTTAGGTGAGGAATACTGGCCACTGATGGGCTGCACTGACATCTTCACATAATATGTGCATATTATTTATTATATCCTGATTTCTGATACTGTATATCAGCATTCCTCAACCTTTCCGGCTTAACAGGACAGTGGAGATGGTGGGGGGGGGGGATTGCGGATGCGCACCGCTTTCACAAATGCAGCTGCGCACACGCATGAACTCACCCACGGCCTGTTCCGAAGAGGCCTGTTCTGAAGCATCAGGCCATAGACTGAGGGTTTGAGACTCCTGCTGTATATGATATGGTATTTAAGTGTTTTCTTCATTCATTTCATCTTATAATATAAAATGAATGATTATCCCTGAGGTACAAATGGACACAACTCTTATTTATTACAATTCATAATTTGAAAATGGAAAAAAAAAACCCAGAAATGTGGGTGGGACTATCTTAAAATTGACCAACCTGTGAATTGCTTCAATCTATCATGCCAAAAAAAAAAAAAGGAGAAAAAGAGGAGCCTTTACTCGCAGATAATGACAGTAGACTTTTATTAACATATTTTACAATATTGATTATGGTAGTTTTAGTTTTACATGTCGATTCTGTTTCTACAGTAATGTACTGTACTTAGATTTCCATTCATACAAGTTATCTCACCAGGACGCTGGAGGAATAATAGCAGCAGCAGAAGCAGCAGCACACACACGCCGTTCTAGCTTGGACCTGTTATGCTCTCCAAGTAAGTTTAATAAAGCAGATTTTTAAGAAGTTACGGGAGGAATCCAACTTCTGTTTCAGCAGCATGCAGGCATATTTCAAGTAGGATTTCCAAACACGTGTCTTGTCTTTTGTCTTTAAAATGACCAGTGACTTAATGCACTAGTATCAAAATGAACATTGTGAAATACCAAGGTTTTAAAGTTAAGGCGAATAATTTTACTTCACAGCCATACACACAATCGAAAACATTCCATTTTAAATAACACGTTTTAGTCATTTTCTGAAAACATTATCTCTTGTGAAGTTTCAAACTATACAGAGGAGAAGCCCTGTCATTGTGTTATGCCATGAGATGCCCAGGATATTTCGTCTTATCCTCATAAAATGGCTTGGTTCTCATTGGTAAGCAATGCAAAAAGAAGAGAGGAGGACCAGGAGAACTTCTGATGTATTGACAAATGAAGCCATTGTTTTAAACAAAAAAAAATGTTTTTCCAGTACTGATGGAACAATATGCAGACTTATAGAAATACTCCCAATATTTGCGTTCATGTCTTTGTCTACACAATTTTCGATAAAATATTTGCCAAGTGCTACATTTTTCTAAAAACCAAAAGGGCTTTGAAGATCCTTATACAAATAATCCCACAGCCTGGCCCATGTGCTTTTCTATAGCTGAAGAGAAAGCAGCTTTCAATCAAATGCAAGGCTTTGTAATGAAGAACACGTCTTAAAAAATAGTTTCCAGGTAAAGGCTTTTTTTTCCCCAGGAAAAAATTATGTTTAAAATATGTAAATGTCACAAAAGCCTGACAGCATTGTTTGAAATTGTCAACTCTGCAAGAAAGAAGAAAAGCATTTTGGCAGCGAAATATCAGCACTGAAAAGTACTGCCTGCCTGTGTGTTTCATTTTTGGCAAGGATGCCCATTCTGGCTGATTTCAAATTCCTCAAAACCAAAATGCCCTGGTCTTAATTTCTACAACACAAAGGCCTGCTCACATCCTCTCAACCTGTGTTTAAATCAATTTGTGCAACCAGATACATACACTGACTCCTCTGTGTAATCTGGGAGTCAAAGGCTAGGAGGGTGAAAGGGGGGCGGGGGGCTGACTCTGCCAAACATGGCCTTGCTCTGAAGCCTTGACTGTCCCACTGCCTTCTAGATCAAAGCATCCTTCATTGGAGATGCAAAGGGGGAATGGTAAGAGATAGGGACCATTTGAGCACGGCCATCTTGCAACTCAGTGCCTTACCCCAAGCTGCTTGGAACTCAATTAAGTTTCCAAATAACAGCCCACTGGCAAAATACTCATGAAGCCTTCTCCTGCACCACAACCCACCCTACCAACCCAAAAAAGTCAGCTAATGGAAATGAGATGAAGGTCATGCTTGGTTGGGCCAGTGTCTGACCACGTTGACCATTTGTTGCATGTACACAGGCAGTTGAATAGATGTCTTGGGATTTCTTCGTAATTAAATTAACTGAAATGTCAGACACAACATTGTGTACACGTTGTATTATATTCAGAGTGGTAAACTACTTATTTTACAGCTATTTCACTAATCTCTGGAGTATATCTATGAAATTCCTGAGAATGAATAAGGTTTTCAGCAATGCCTGAAACTATTTCAATAGCTCTCTGGCAATAAGCGAAATATTTTCTAAAAATCTTTTAGACATTTCTATACAATTCCACAAATTGAAAGTGTTACAACTCTTACATACTTACAAATGCATATTGAGCAAAATCTTAAAACACGAAGAGAAAGAAAAAAGGAGCCACATGTTTAGCAGGTGTCTACAGATATACAGTTTATCAGGACAATCAAACCACCCAAATCAGGGAAAAATAAAACACTCAATGGCCATTTGGTGGCATTTTTTAAAGTACAATTTGTGCTTGTTTATTAGTGGATTAGAAAGCAACAACTATAAAATTAATTTAGATTCCATATCAAATCGGGAGAACTAATTATTTTGTGTTTTTAAATTACCAGCACCCAATTAATATAGGGCTTCGTTTCATGACCTGGCTTCATGCTTTCCCAGAGAAGAAAAAGACGGGGTTCCCGTTCCCTTAAAGCAAAAGCTAATCAAGGGGCAAATGTAATAAAGGGGTTGTGACAGCACAACGGTTAGCGACCTATAAACCATTGTAATGTGGCCCCCATCGTTTATTAATGTGATCAAAAGTATGCGATACCCACTGCTGTTCCAGCATTTTGTATCTTTCCTTACATATATAGAGTGGTTTGCCACGCCTGTAAAGAAAAAAAATAAGAAGAAGAAAAATAGCAAGGCTGATGCAAGATACTTCTTTAAACACCACCCTCCAACTATGTCTGTCTGGAGCTCTGAAGGAAACCCAAGCTATGTTTCATTATCTCTTATTGGTGTCATTGTCTCAAGATGGCTGGTTTATTGCACAATTTCACTTTCGCCCACACCCCATTTTCCACCGGCCACCACAGAATCCCGCCTGTGTGCTATCCAGAAGATGTGATATTTACACACACAAATACCTCTTCATCTAGCAATAGACCGAAACTGTTACAACAAAACTCTGTTTAAAAATAAAAGCTGGCCAATACAGGCACAAATGCCTATTACCCATGTTTAAAAAATTACCTGAGATCTCTGTCCTCTTCACCATGAGCGTCCAGGTAAACAGAGCCCCAAAGGCAAAACCGATGACCACGAATTATGATGATTACAGATGCATTGATCAAAAGAAAGATACCCGTTCCAGCTCCACAATTTTGCGAGTGCTGAAATTTTATTACAGAGCAGAAAAAAAAAGAGATGACATTTATCGTGAGGGCAATTACAATGAAAACAAAAATATTTTGCTTTAATGAATAAAACTGCATCATCTCAGAACAATCTTATCCTTGCCTCTTCTGCATCTGTAGAACAGCTCTTCTGACTTAAACTATGAACATATTTATGAGCCAAAATCTGCCTTATTATCACAGGCAAGCATGCACGTTATTTAGCATTAAAAGAGAAGAACTGAGCCGTGGTAGTACAGTGGACTAAAACACTGTTATTAACATCTGCTGCTTGCAATTACTGCAAGTTCAAAT
>JANHZT010003698.1:0-20378 GCA_032468215.1 Stegonotus admiraltiensis | reverse complement strand
GAACCAATATGGAAACCAAAAGATAATATGTGTGATAAGAATGGTTAAAGAGATTGTACATTTATATATGTTTTATGGGAAATAAAAATAAAAAACTTTTATAAAAAAATAAGTATTTTTTTTAAAAAGAAAGTTAAATAATATCTTTATGTACTCTGAATATGTACTGTAATTGTTTCCTTGTGAAAGTTAATTAGCATCTTTTTGACTTTGTCAAGATAAAACATTTTCAAGTATGTTTCTATAGATAAAGGAAGAAATGACCCAGACTGCAATGACCATCTGGATGACCAGGTCATTTGAGGCCAAATTCTTCCAGCTCAGTCCCTGCTTTGGGTTTTCAGAGACATTCATGAGGCTCTTCTCAGAAACTTCAGAGAAATTAAATTCCCATTGCTTTGTCTTTTCACTCAACCCAACTTAAATCTCTTTATGGTTTGTAGATCTTTTTTTTTAAAGGTGGCTTTTTCTTCCCCAAAAATACTTTTATGTTAACTTAATTTTTCTCTTTTGCTTTACGCATCTATTGTGTGTAATCCTCAATGAAATAACCATAGTTGAAAACAAGTGTGGCACTGCAGCACATTCAAAGCAAATATTGACTTGTTAAAAAAAAGGTCATTCAGTATACATTAACCCACTGGATAAGTATTACATTAAATCCTGATATAGAACCCTGTTGTGGGCTCTGTAAAAGGAGAGCCCTGCCAATCTATGATGGTAAAATATCAGAAGGAGTCTAGTAGCACTTTTTCTGATTAACACATTTTATTAAAAGCCATGAACTTTCGTGAGTTTCGATATCTGAAACATCTGATGAAGTGTGATGCAATCAAAAAAGATGCTACCAAGGCTTCTCCTGATGAAAATCTTAAAAATTGTTTACTTACCTTGACTTGGGTTGGATGCTTGTCAGCAAATGAGACCAATTCTGAACACCACTGGGATATAATGTCAAAGGCTGACACAGGCCAGTCAAGGCAAGAGGCACTAGGAAACTCCGACGATTGAAAAGAAGACGGTAGCAAACCCAGGCAATTGGCGAGAACAGTAAATTCTTCATCTTCCTATTAAAGAAACAAAACAATCAAAAGGGAAAGAGCTAGATGAGACATATTCCAAAGGAAATAAAATTTCTTAATACCTGGCAGCTGGGTAGCTCCCCTCCAAAGAGGTGATGCTGAAGAAGGCTGGTTATCCTGAGGAAAGGCAGGCAGAATTGCTGCAAGTAAGTCTCTATGGAGTGTGAGCACCAAGCACTGGAGCTATCCTAAATTAAAAGAAAGAAACAAAGTGATTTTATTCTATTTAGCTGTTGAACTGACAAACCCCTGCCTGCAATTTCATAACAAGATATACAGTAGTTGGCACTAAAAAAGCTTGACTAAACAATATACATGTACTATACCATATCTTCAGTTTCCTCTTGTTCTTGTTCATAAACCTTCCCTTTGAAAAGTTCACCGATCACATGGCTGAGTAACACCTGACAAGACTTTTTTGCATGGATCACTTTCTGTAATTAAGAAGAAATTCACCATCAAATGAGGAAAAATAAATAAATGCAGTCATCTCCACAAAGGAGTCTCAAACCGAGATAAACATTTCAATGCATTAATAAATAATCCCACCAAGAAGGGTTCTGGTATTCTCTTCAGTAGGGAATGCAAATCTTCTGCATATGTAAAAATGGATCCTACAAGAGAAATCAAGTGTTTATACATCAAAGCAGTCATAATGCTCTAGACTGGATAATAAATTGGGCGAGAGGGAGGGCTGTACATCCTAATTTTCTACAGCAGGATGTCTTACAGACAAGTCAATGGAGGCTTGTTTATTCAAATGTACGAAAAATAATAATGTACTTAAACCAACTTCAAACGTAGAATCTATTTTTATTTCATTGGGAAGCAACGTTCTGATTGTAGGTCAGAACATTTGCACGTACTTCTTGGGCGGTAAGAAGCATAACGACCTGGTAAATAGTGTCAAGATTAGAGAGACCACCTTGCATAGAGTAGCACCAGCAGGCTTGGGATAAAACCACTCTTTCACTCTGCTTGAGGCAGACTGGCCAAAATATATTCAAACTGCTACTGTTCTTACTGTTTGCCTGTGGCATGAATAATACAACCAAGGTTCATAACTTACTCTACAGCAGGGGTGTGAAACTCACATTGTTACGGTGGCATTGGTAATGAGGGCATCTTTCGGAAACTTGACAGGCATCACATGATGTATCGTGACTTTCTCCCCCTTCGCTAAACTGGGCGTGGTTGTGGCCAGTGCGTGATGCATCCGGCTCGTGGGCTGTGAGTTTGACAGCCCTGCTCCACAGCTTACTAACTTACTGGAAAGTATTACAGATAGCTCTAATTGACTAAAGTCAAGATGGATGGATGGAAGTGAAGGTAGCAGGGGCATTTTGAGAGTTTGGAGCAATCATCTGCATCCATGTAAAACAGGAGAACAGAGTCAATAATAAACCAGAAAAAAAGCTTGAAGCTTCTATTCCATCCACCTGCATATTACATTAGGGTAGTATTTTTAAAAGGTTATGGGTCTCCAGCCCTTGGATATTTCAAAGGCTGAGTTGTGAGTAAAAGTTAAGTGGCAACATCTGACATGGCATGTCTGCAACATTTATTTGTCAATGTCTATGAATCCAAACGTGCAACAAAAAATGATTGAATTCATACAATAATCCCAGAGGAGGAAATGGTTGCCATATACTAACGAATCATTCCTACTTCATGTTGAGTTTCAATATTCTGGAATGTTCTATAGAGGGGGAAAAACACAATCTATCTTACTCAGAATTCCCTTCTTGAAGCATGGTTTGAAGCCAATTTTGTTAGGAATGACAAACAAGGAATATAGTTCAGATAGAGCAATATACAAGTGCATTCAGAAAGTATTCATAAACTATTTTGTCAATTTTGTTATGCTGCAGCCTCATTCTACAGTTGTTGAAATTCATTTTTTGTCATTAATCTACACTCAGTACTTCATAATGACAAAGTGAAAACAGAATTTTAGAAATATCTGTAAATTTATTAAAAAGAAAAAACTGAAATATAACATATTCAGACCCTTCACTCAGTACTTTGTTTGGAGCACCTTTGGCATCAATTACACTCTCAAGTCTTTTTGGATGTGACGCGACAAATTTTGCACACCTGGATTCGGCCATTCTTCCTTGCAAATCCTTTCAAGCTCAATCAGGTTGGATGGTGGCTGTCGGTGGACAGCCATTTTCAAGTCCCTCCAGAGATATTCAATAGGGTTCAATTCAGAGCTCTGGGTGGGCTCTGACTCTGGGAATGACTAGGACATTCACAGAGTTGCCCCTAAGCCACTTCTGAATGCTTTCTGTATGCAATTATAGTTACTGATGTTATGCTGCTATGGATAGAACCCATGTGGAAGCAATCAGCCATCTTGCATCAAAGTTTACTATTCAAAGTTGAACTTTTGTTAAAAATTCTAATAGTAGCACAATAAAGTAGCACACAAAATAAGTAATGTAGCTACTTTGGTTTATTTCAAAGGGCTTCCATACTTATCACCTACTGTTATTTCTGCCCAATCAGACAGACTGTTCAGTCAACAGCTAATCCCCCAAAGCATATTACTCATCATCCAGACAAAGAACACTTTAAAGGGCTTTCTGGATACAAGGTTCTGTAAATATTGCTTTAGATTTTTTTTAAACAATATAACAATTAAAAAGGTTTAAGCATTTTTTAAAACTATCATAGATAAGCTCTTAAAATACTTCAGAAGTGTTAATCTATCTGCCCTTGCTTTGGGGGGAGCAAGGGGACCTTTCTGTACTGCAATCACAGTTTGGGCAAACAAGTGGAGGCAGGGGCAGTCCAGGAGGCAGTGGAGGGTAGGGGGGGCCTAGTGCGCTGAAGTCCATGGGATCACAAGAGTCAGACATGACTCTTTGAACAGCAATATAAAAAATGATCAGCTACACCATATTTTTATACAATAATCTATTAAATTCTAGGCAGCAGTTATTTTAAATACATATTCAGATAAATCAAATCTATCCCCTTTATTTTCTACTTAAAACAACAGACTATTGATTGAACTAATTATGTGAAAGACTAAAAAGCTGGCCTGTCTCCAGCATACAGCTATAGTAGCACCATTCCAATTACATTTGCAGAATTTACTCATTTACAGTGGGTGAAGAGATCAAACTTTGTTAAACTTTTATACCCAGAGTCACTTGGTTTAGATGGGTGGCTAAAGAAATTGATTAATTGATTGACTGATTGAATATTGACTCCTATAATGTGTACATTTTGAAATAAAAATGGCAGTAATGCTGTGATGTTGCATTAATAGTTGTGCAATGAAGTGTTACATGATTTATTGCTTCTGAACATCACTATTTCTCAGCACTGCCACAGTAGGGCAGCCTTCTATTTTCCTATCTCAGAAACTAACAGACCTACACCCATCTTTCTGACTGCAATTCTAACTGCAATTCTTCTCTTCTGTATGAACAAAAGGAAGGCATCATAGTCTTTACAGGTCTATGCTTCAGGACAGACATGGATCATGGGGCACAAGTTGCAAGACATTTGAGATGGGAGCCTGCTTTTCATTCAACCTAAACACTCCAAGACTAATCAAGACAGGCTTAAAGTGTAAAGTACTGCAAACTCCTACAGCTACATTCCAACAAAAACATTCGACTGGCGCTTAACTAAGAGACAACTACCTCAGTAGTGGGTTTCACTTACCTTCGCTACCGGTTTGGAACTGTGAGTGCGTGTATGCGTGTGAGCAAAGCAAGCACACAGTGCTTCTGTACATGCGCAGAACCTTCTGCGCATGCGCAGAGTGTCTGTGATGACATCTGGGTGGATGAATGGGCGGAGCCTCCCGCCGCTGCTGCTACCAGTTCGCCCGAACCGGGGCGAACCGGTAGAAACCCACCACTGAACTACCTCCTTATCAGTCTTCTTCAGATTTTTATTAAATAAACCAACCTTTTTCAGAGTTTCTGAATTCATCCAAGTCATCTTGTCCTCAGGGCTACATTTCACAGAAAGTGCAACTAGAGCTTGTATGTACAATAATGTGAAAAGCACTTTTATGATACAGACAAAGTGTTCTGTAACAATACAAAAATATCATTAAACATTCTCAGGCCTCACATTTTTATATATTAAAATATGGTCCCTAATTCATACATTCTATAAACCTGCAAGTATTTTTCCCAGATGAGCAATCAAACATTAAGACAATTATACTGCTGAGACAACCATTCTAATTTTAAGCTTGCTGGTTTAAATCAATATTTTATCATTGTTAGTTCATGTTATAAATTTTAGTATGTTATCTCGCTAGTCTGTACTATTCATCTTTGTTTAATATGCAAGTCATGTGAGTAAACTGAATGAGGCAATAGTTCTTGCGCTGTCTGAATAATTTAACAAATTTCAGAACTTTTGCCAAAACCATGTTAAAAAAAGTTATCATTGCCTTTTAAATAAACTAATCTTAAATATTAATTATCTGATCATAATAATGAGATCTCGTCCCTAATAATCAAGAATGGTAGACTAGACCAAAAGTTCTCATAATGGGCAGCACAATGAATAAACTGCTTAATTAGAGTTATTTCAATGATAATGGATCTATCAAAAAATGTATAGTTTTTTGTTGTCTATCTCTCAGAAACACCTAAGCTTAGTAATGTGCAGAAAGATATAATTATATAGTTCCATGATAATCCAAGAAAACTAACCATCATCTTTCGGAATTTGTCTTCTAGATATTCACAAAATCCAGATTGTTTTGAAAGTTACTATACAACTTTATAAAATTAACATATTTCTTGAAACAACTGTAGCCAGAACTGAAAAAGGGTGCTTGCTAATACTGAATGACATTACAGCACACTTTATGGTTATCACTATTCTGTGCTATGTTTCTCATAATTTAAATTCAATAGGATTGGTCTTCCTTCCACAAATAGTCCATGGCATAATGCTGATCTGTGCTAAACTAGCTTACTTTAAGAAAAAGTATTTGTGCTTCTAATTTGCTGAACTATAGCCCTGATATCGTTAATCCTCAGCCATGCTGCTCAAAACAAATGGAGTTGTAGTTAGGCATCATCAGAAGGAGTAGGTGCTCTCCATCCTACTCCATCTCCATTCCAGAGTTCTTCCAAAGGAACATCTCCTACCGAGATGTAGAATTTAGGAACAAGCTTCCACACAACCTTAACTTTTTCTTATTTCTCAAATTGCCCAATTTGAGGTTTTCTTCCTATCATGTAACTATCTTTACCTCATTGACCTGTTTAGTTTCCAGGCAGCTGAACACACCATACCACTACATTAAAAGTAGTAAGAATCAAAAGATTCATTGCCATTAACAGATCTAAATAAGAGCTAGATTAAATAGGATGCAGCCTGTCTATACACAGATATGCTAAATGTATGAGTGTATGACTCTCTCTGGATGTCTCTCTCTGTGCATGTGTGTGTACAGAGACACACACAAAAGCTACAGTAGTTGCAAGGAGATGCACTTATGAATGGAACTGGATGGAGGGAAGGGGATTTCGGATTATGTTTCTCCCATAATCGCAAACCAGATTCCTCTACTCTGCAGGTGCTCATAGCACTGAGAGAAAACCTTTCATTAGCCTTACTCTTAACTGCTAATTCTAGACAGCCCTAAAAAGGGTTTACCTGCTGCCCTTCATGTGTTTTTAGAATTCATGAGAACTGCAAACCAATGAGAAATACTTTCCAAGTTAAAAAACAACAACGAAAAAGCTCCTCTACACTGAACAGATTTTTAAATATTGGTATAAATTGTTATTTTTAAAAAAAATCAGAATTTTGATGCGCTCTTACAGTATCTATCATCTGCCTCTTTAAGGGTTTATTTTTTAACTTTAGACAAGTCTTATTTTCATTTATTCATAGAGAAAAAGAATTCTTGTACAGCTGATTATGCCTTTAAAAAAACTCAGCTGAGGTATAAAAAGAAATCACAAGAGTGAAGCCAAAATGCTGGTTTGCATAATAAAAATATTCCTTCCTCTCCACTCTCCAGCAATCACAATTCAATGTGAAATATTTAATACTTTTCTTCAGCAAACAAATGAAGGAAGGTCAAAGAGGAAAAACCTTTGCATGCTCCTGCAATTCAAAGAATTTAAAGGAATTTTTGGGCCTTGTGGTCTCCCTCCATTGTTATTTGAAAAGACAAGACTTCCAGATATGGCTGCCAAAGTCACAACAACAATTCTGCCTGCTGCTAACTTCTAGAGATAAGGTAAAGTCATTCCTAAAGCATACCAAGCAAATAAGATTGATTTGCTGCAATTCTCAAAAATCACAAGAGAGAGAGAGATAACTTACTGCCCTCTGTCTATTAACTTTGTGTAACTTTGGTAATGTACCTTTGCGCAGTGGCTGAGGCATGGTTAAGATCTGGATGAGCAAAAGAGATGGGACATCCTTATAAAGCACTGGAACCTCTGGCTGATCCTCACTGGACATCCTGATAAAAATACATGCAGTTAAAATCCACATTAATTTTCTCCAGACTTAAATACTTTTCTCGATCCATTGCTATTTGATTCTAAGTATCAAATAGAACAACATAATTTAAAAGTAAAACTGGAAATATTTGGACTGAGACAGAATTTATTTCATCTTGATTATCTAATCCTATTTGTGACATGTGAAGAAACAAAATTAAGTTTGAATGCAGTGGGAAAGTGCATTCTTTTGTGTGATAAAAGAAGAAAATATAGGCTCAAAAGAATGAATTGGCAATAGATGAATGCAGATTTAGAACAAAAGCACAATTTAAGTACTTTGAGGGGGGTTATTATAGAATGAAAATTGGACAAGTAGAAAAACCAACATATGAAGCAAATTGAAGCAAAAACAAACATATGAAGCAAATTGTACAAGCAAAGCTTTGCTTAGCTTATAAAATGGCTTCCCTGCTGATTCACCAAACTTGCTGTAAAAAACATTCAATAAAAAATTCAATTCATGCTTATATGAAAGTCCAATTGGCATTCTAACTTCCCGAACTTAAAAAAACTTGTGGATAATTATGTAAATGTGAACACAGATGTTATAAAATAGTTATACTAAATGGGGACTGATAGGCGCATTAATAATGACTATTATAGTACTGCAAATAAAACTAACCCAATTTATATTTCTACATGTATTCAATCTTCTCAATAATTGGCAACATTCATTTCTCTTTCAGGTATATTTTAACAGGCTACTAAATTTTCATCAATCAACAGAACTTGATCTTCACAAAAACAAATGATACATTTAGTTCCTTCACTAGAAGTGAAAGAGTAAAATTCTAGAAAATGCCAGTTTAGATAAGCTTCTTTAGTTTATGTCAAGCACCAGAGTAAATTAAGCCTTAAATCTACACTGTCATATATTAAAAGCTTAAGCCATTTCGTCATCATGATATGGAAGCTGTCCTTTAAAAGTCTGTTTGCAGTATAGAATATCTACTCTACTAATCCCTTCAATGCCTGTGAGACAAGTAGATAAATATAGCTTTGCAATACACCCATAGAAGCAGTTAGTGAGGGAAAAGCCCTAATGTTTTTCAGGGAAAAAGACCACAATTATTACATATTGAAGAAAAACTTGCCCAGCTGGTTTAAGAGCTTGTGGATTCCAAATTTAGAGAAATTGACAACACTGCTGGGAATCACGGCTGAACAAAAAAGGCGTGTTTTCTCATTGCTAACTCAGATTTCCAAATGCAACCTACATAAATAAACTATGGTTACACTGAGCTAATAAGAGCCAGTTTGATTTAGTGGAGAAGGCACCAGGCTAGAAGCCAGGAATCTGTGAGTTCTAGTCCTGCATTAGGCATGAAGACTGGCTGAGTAACTTTGGGCTAGTCATTATCTCTCTCAGCCAAAGTCCTTGGAGATTAAATGAGTATTGCGTGTGTCCACCATCTTACTTATAAAAAATGTGAGAAATAAATAAATAAATATTAAAGAAATAATATATAAGTTCAAGCCAAGTATCAAGTCTGTTTCATACATGATAGATCCCATGCCTTTTCTGACTTTCTGAGGGAAATGGTGCCACTCTTAAGTAAAAAACATGGGAAGGTGGTATGGTGCAATTCAAGGGCTATGCCACATGCTAAATAAGGGCATCCTCATTTAATGGGCTTATGCTTTCCATAGATGTTCTTGATCATATAGGCTAAGGTTCAAGGAATTATTAAAAATGTTCATCTACTCAGGAAAAAAAGGTAAAGGGAATGAAAGGGACACCATGGGGATTTAGAAGGGGTGGGGGAAGCAATTGCCCAATTTTCTTTCTGGTAAATGTGCATTATGTGACTAGCCACACCTACCATAGTGGCCATTATGTAAACATGCAAGAGAGCAGCCACTGTCTGAAGAATGAGAACATGATCTCTAAATTCCAAGTATTTCCTGTGTTTTGCTAACTCAAGATTTTTTTTAAATAAAACAATGAGCTTTCGAACAAGCCACAGTCACTCTTGAAATAAAGTTCATCACACATTTGGCCAATGCTTTTCCAGGGGTGTACGTAACATGCTTCAATTAATCAAGGAACAAAAACAATATTGCTAAGTGAGTAGGTCTGATATTGACTAATATAAGGGTTTTTTGAAGTCTGGAAGGCTATTTTAGGGATTGTACTACTGTTTTATGCATCCTGCACCCAAGGCCAAGAAAATGCAAAACTAATTTTTGCAATAATGACATGCTGAGGGGATTTTGGACACCAGTTCAGAAACTGCATGCAACGCTTGAGGTTGTGGCTGTTTATCCTAAAGAGGGTTGTAAAGCAGGTTTATGTAACTTTCCTTGATTAAAACAAGTTGAATATTAAAAATGTCTGTGTACTTACTCCAATTCTTCATCCTCTATCAATCGTGTCAGTTTCTTCCATGGATTGTAAGCAGAATCAATGCTGTAGAGTCTCATGTGCATAGCCAAAACATGAAACAGCTGATCTATAGAAAGAGAAATGAAGGAGGTTTTTTAGATGAAATGTCTCCATTTTATATCCCTTTGAAAAGGTTTATTCAGAATTTTTTTGTTTGCTTAGGACGACTTCCTTAAACCCTGATAGTTCAATGGAACTAGACTTGAAAAACTAATTCCAATCCTAGATAAAACAAGGAAATACTTCTGCCATGACTGAATTTGTTTGGTGCTACAGGCGAACACTTCAGGGGTTTCAATCTGATATATTTACAAGATCAGGGGTCCCCATCCCCCGGTCCATGGCCCGGTGCTGGGCTGCAGCCTGTTCGGAACCAGGCTATGGAAGTGGTGTGCAAGCATGCGCATAGCTGAATTTGTGAAAGCGGTGTACACATACACTTGAAACCATCTCCTCTCCCTCCCCCCGCTGCCACTGCCACTTCCGCCAATTCGCCGAGCTGGAAAGGTTGGAGATTGCTATGCAAGATGTTCTCAGCTTCATGGAATGCTTCCATTTCTCAATCTTTCCCATTAATAACAAGAGTTCCTTAGAACTCAGTCTTGGGTATCTCTTATTTCTTTATGTAATCTTCCTCTAGGCCAGGGGTGTCAAACTCGATTTCATTGAGGGCTGCATCAGGGTTGTGTTTTACCTCGGGGGGGGCGTGGCCAGCGTGGGTGTGGCCAGCTCAACGTCACTCCTGTCAGGGGCACCTGTGGTGGCCCAAGCGCTCTGCCAGCAAATACTGGCTCCCGAGCTCTGTTTTCGGCTGCCATGGCCTCCTGCAATCCTCTGCCAATGAAAACGGAGCTCGAGCGGGCCATGCTTTCTTTTGCAAAATTGCTTCAAAATCAGTCATTCAATATATTTTTATCTGATTCTTCATATATTCCAAGTTAATATACATGCCACAGACATTTCAGTTTACACACTTAGTTTATATTATGATATAACTGATTGTAATGTCAAGGCACTGTTTAAAAATTCAATGTTTGTACTGCACTTAGTTATACATCCATAAAAAGCCAAATCATTATTATCCATGCTTTTGCTACATACCGACGGATGGATGTACAAACAGATCAGGCAAAAACCTATTGGCTATTTATTCTGACATCTACAGTAGAATGTAGTCCAGCTGTGCCCATAAAAAGCCCCCATTTTATTCCCTCTTCAGAATAAAGAAGTTCAAGAGGAGCTAAATGAAACAGGATACTTGAGGTTTAATTCTTGTTTGGATCTACAGATCCAGGCTGATATAAGAATTGCACAAAATGAAAGAGAGAAATAGCAATACTTCATATTATTTCCCTATTTAAACTAGGTAATTTTTCATTCAAATATAGATATAATCAGAATTACCATACTTTTCGGAGTATAAGTCGCAACCCCCCCCCAAAAAGTGGGCGGAAATGTCTATGTGTCTTATACACCAAATGCTGCTGAAGCCCCACCCACCCGCACTCACCCTTCGGCTGTTTTCGGCCTCTGCACATTGGTGTTTTCGGGCTCAGCATGCTCCATTTTAGACTCATTCCAGGCTGCTGGGATTGCCACAGCACATTGCTACCAATTGCCACCTCCACGTGTCACGTTTTCGGCCTCTGTGCATGATGTTTTTGGTCTCTGCATGTCGCATTTTCAGCCTCCGTGTATCACATTTTCAGCCTCTGCATGTTGCATTTTCAGCCTCTGCATGTTGCATTTTCAGCCTCCATGTGTCGCATTTTCGCCCTCTGCACCCCGTTTTTGGCCTCCAAGTGTTGCATTTTCAGCCGGTTCCAGGCGGCGGGATCAGCAGCAAGGCCGAAAACATGACACGCGGAGGCGGCAATGTGCTGTGCTGATCCTGGCAGCCTGGAACAGGTCTAAAACAGAGTGTGCAGAGGCCAAAAATACGACACGCGGAGGCTGAAAAGGCGATGCACAGTGGCGGTTGTGGCGATCCCCGCAGCCTGGAACAGCTGATTTGTGGTATTCTGGGAGGCCGATCCAACTGCCAGTCAGCTGCTTGTGCTGAATTAGGCTGCGATAATGTGCTGAAGCTGACCACGCTGTTTGCTGTAAGGACACTAGCCAGATGAATACCAATGGATGCTGGTAGGCAAAGGCAGAATTTTTTTTCTTGTTTTCCTCCACAAAAACTAATATGCGTCTTATACTCTGGAGTGTCTTATACTCCAAAAAATACAGTACTACATAAATGGGAATCCCATGTACCGTTTTCAAATTTTTTCCCCCATATTCCCATGCACGGGTAATTTGTTTAGTTTGAAGTGAGTTAAGACCATTTTTCATACTTATGACCATTGTGGCATTCTCATGGTCACAGGATTTACATTCGGATGCTTGACCACTGGTTCATATCTATGACAGTTGCAGTGTCCCAAGGTCATGTGATCACTTTTTGCAACCTTCTGACAAGCCAAGTCAATGAGGTTTCACTTAAGCGTATTACTAATTTAACAACTGCAGTGATTCACTTAACAAATGTGGCAAAAAGTCATAAAATGGGAGAAAGCTCACTTAACAAATTTCTCACTTACCAACATAAATTCTGAGCTCAACTGTGGCTGTAAATTGAGGACTATCTGTATATTTTGATTCAATTTTAATATATTCCAGCTAAGGGTCCATATGCATTTTACTAGACTGTTTCTTTCAAAATAGTGCAATGTATTTATAGTTGGTATCAGTACAGAAGGACTCAAATTTTTTTTTGTCACACCCAAAAAACTTATTTCTACTTTCTCTTTATTTTATTTATTACCCCAGTTTCCAGCCTACTGTCCTTACCACTTATAGAGGCTCTTAAAAATGCCACGTGTAAATATAAATCACAGAAGGAATTAATTTATTTTCTACAAATAGACAATTATTCATAGACACTTGGGAGGCCAAAACCGGCTCATGCTGAAGTCAGCTGCTTCATGTAGAGCTTGAAGGCTGTAATTAACTTCTTGGTTTGCCAAATAATTGTAGGCACTGATGACATTGGAACTAAGTGCTGTCACCTGTTTTCTGAATCAGCAGCAGTGAATTAGGACAAAATGAGCTCCCATTCAAACTGGCAAGAGATGTTTAGTGAACATTCATTCCTTTGTTCTTTGGCTTGTATATGTTTATATAAGCAATGACCCCACCCACCCACCCAGGCTAAAAAAACTCTCCTTTGGAAATAGTAATGGTTGTAGCTGTAGAACATAAAACTGTATTTTTATGGTGGGGGGAGGGAGAGGGGGAGTCTTAGGCCTAGAAGACTACCCATGTGAAAGGCAATAGAATAGAACAGAACAGAACAGAACAGAACAGAACAGAACAGAACAGAACAGAACAGAACAGAATTCTTTATTGGCCAAGTGTGACTAGACACATAAGGAATTTGTCTTTGGTGCAAAAGACAAAAGGGAAGGATTCCTGTTTTTGCTGATGCTCTTTCTTCTACAGAACCTTGTTGCCACCTCCCACAGAGTTCTAAAGCAGGGGTCTCCAACCTTGGCAACCCCTGTTCTAAAGGGTTCTTCAAATCTCTGGAAAACAGCCTGCTTCAGTTTTCCAGTCACGAAACCTGTCACCAGATGGAGAACAATTACATATATCTGTATTGGTTCAATTGTAGTACCTCAAAGCCCAGTTTGGCATAACCACAGACTCAGGCATCTTTTCTCTGGCTATTTGATACTACAATTTTATACACATACATTCCCAGCAATTTTTGTCTGTGTTTTCTCTAATAAGCTAGCATATCATGATTTGCAGGAACGGTACACAAATTCTAGCATATGGCTGGAAACCTCTTATGAGACCAAGTGAAAAACTTGTTTGTTTATTCAACACCATCCATAGCTAGTACCAAAGAACTTACAGTATAACTCATTTATATTTCTTTTTTTATGGATTGATATCTGTTTTCATTACAAAGGGAAACAATGATCAGGGTCACTTCTACTTCTGTTATAATTGTGAGAGCCGTGATAGTGCAGTGGTTAGAATGCAGTACTGCAGGCCACTTCTGCTGACTGCCGGCTGCCGGCTGCCTACAATTTGGCAGTTCGAATCTGACCAGGCTCAAAATTGACTCAGCCTTCCATCCTTCTGAGGTGGGTAAAATGAGGACCCAGATTGTTGGGGGCAATAGGCTAACTCTGTAAACTGCTTAGAGAGGGCTGTAAAAGCACTATCAAGCAGTTTGTAAGTCTAAGCACTATTGCTATTGCTATTCCTTACTCTTTGTACACATTGGAATGTGAAGGAAGGCAAAGGAGAAGGTCCTCCCAGAGAGATTGAAACTATGCAAAAATTTGAATGAACATATTACTTTTCTATATCCATTCTAAGAAAACCCCTTTTTTCTGTTATAAAGTAACACTGCTATAACCATTTAGCTTATATATTTATCTGATTGTAGGTAATGAATGATAGGTTTGAGAAAATCAGATTTAAAGACATAAAGTGTCCACACAAATTACCTTTTTACAAAAGTAATCAAATGGCTAGTGGTAATAGAGATTTTGATTTCAGGCACTTGATTAAAGCATGATTGCAAAACTGGAGGGGTCAGAGAATTATAGAATAATTCATCATCATTATGGAGAAAGAGTAGAAAACATTATAGGTTTGTCAAATTTCTGTTTCATAAACTCTAGGAATAACCAGCGCTGTATATTGTATTTTCTCTATTTCTATATGCATCATGAATGTGCAAAAAATGGGAAATTTATATTTTACCCAAAACAGGAAGACATATTAAAGTCCTATGTTTTCTCTAAGGCTTATCATAACAGAGACCTTGACAAGTTGGAGGGTCAAGTTAAGATAATACATCCTCGGTTCCTCATAGAAACTCTGGGAATGAAACAGTAGCAGAATACATGTATGAAAAATAAATGAAAGACAATTGGAAGTCAATGCAATGAACATGAGAAAGGGTTCTCCAGATTACACTTACACTATAGTGATGGGGGAGGGGGATATGCTTACTCTTCCACCCATATTACTTCAGCAGATTGTACCTTGCTGATAGAAGTCATGGTACTATATATGACTCCTTCTGAATGGCAACGTGCAGTACCTGAGATCACAGGGAACCATTTATGCAATATTTGTGTAATTTTGATAAATTCATTCCAATTTGCTTAGACCTGGATAAAGTCTGAGAAGCTGAAAGGACAAGTTCTTGTGTGACTTTCTTGTGAGACCATTTCAACCTGTCCATTTTAAAGAAGCTAATAGAGCAAGCTGTAGGAATGACCTTTCCCACCTATCAACTAGATCTTTGTCTAAATTCAGCTATTATGATAGTTAATAGCTGAATGTTGGAAGTGGTGGTGTCAATTGCCATGAAGCAGGTCCTGGGTTTGCTCCTTCCTGAAAAACTCTTTATTGGAGTTTTTCAATAATTATCTAATCATTAGAAGAATTGTTGGGATAAAGACATTTTTCACTGCATAAATTTGTTTTTCATAAGGTCTGAGTTCATCAAAATATCTATGAATTCTGACATCTGATACCAAATTTCTGACCCTTTTCCATAGTGTAAATTAAACCTGTGTTATACTTATCACCAAATGCCCATTATTGGAAACTGATAATTTCATTTGTGATTGTTTTGACTTCTAAGCTACATTGGCTGTCCTTTATTTTATGCTCTAAATGCATTCAATCAATAAGTGATACATGCAATGTTTACCCAATGTAGAAGGTCAAGGAAAAGTAATTTTCTCCTAGGTATTGAGATAAATATTGAAAGGCCATCCACCATTCAGTATGTTTTGCTTTAGCTTTGAAGCTGTACACTATGAGATCATAATCAATGCCAGTTTAGAAAGGCTATGATTTCATTACTTATACTCAAGTGTTATATGAACTTTATTAGTCTCAGTGAAGTTATGTGTATTGACAACTCTAAACTCTTTAAAAAAAAGAATGAGTTATAAGAGTCATTGTGTAAGCTCAGTAGAAGGTTCAATTCTTCTCCCATGTAAGTTTTCTTGATATTTTCTACATATGTCAATGAGTATAATTATGAACTACAATATAGCAGCATAAAAGGAAAATGAACTGAATATGATCAATTGAACTGAAACTATTTTAGTTGATGTATCAGAATATGTGTCCTTTTAGATGGCACTTGGCACCGCCGCGGTTGGCAAAGATGTTCAAAGATAAATCAGCCAAATGTTGGAAGATTCCTGGGTCCTATTATCATATGTGGTGGACATGTGTAGAAGCAAAAAAACACTGGACAAAAATATATACATGACTGGAAAAGATGATAAAGCAGCACATTGATTTAAAACCAGAAATCTTTTGGTTGGGAATTTTACCTGAAACTTATAGGAAAGAGAATGCATATTAAATTATTCATGTATTAATTGCAGCTAGAATTGTATTTGCACAAAACTGGAAAAGTGAAGAGATCCCGACTGATGAGAAGGTGATTAGGAAAATATTAGAAAGTGTAAGAATGAACAGATTAACACTTGCAATTATGGAGAAAGAACAAATGGAATATTATACAATATGGGAATTATTTTATCAATGGTTAGAGAATAAAAATGGAAGTTGGAAATAAAAGAAGAAGTTGGAAATTAAAGAAGAGTAGAAAATATTATAAAATAGAGGTAAACAATATGATGATTGTTATTAGGATTATTAGGATTATTATGCTTAATATTATTATTAGATTCTTATTAGAAGATATGTTAAGAGGATATTAATGAATAGGTTTACTATGTTCAATATTACAATTGTAAGATCAGAGAATTAATATCAATGTAATGAATGCTGTTGCAAATTTTGATGGTTATTGCACAGAGATATTTGTACCCAGACGATACACTGTTTAAGGGAAGATGGAATGTTTATATTTAAAAAAATTAAAATATATATTAAAAAAAATATGTGTCCTTTGTGATGAATGATTCAAATATGGAAAATTAATGAGGTGGGAATGATTGCTTTCTTCCTTCTTCCTCCAATTCTTTCAATATATGGAAGATTGCATTACTGTCACATATAAAGTAATACAGTATTATTTGTCAAATCTTATTATTCCATGTTTGTTTGTTTTTCTAATGATGTATGCTGCTTTCCCTCATACAGGTTTAAATCATGGATTCTTAGGAACAAAGAAATTTGATATGACATTTAAAGCTTCAGAATGCAATAGCCCAAGATCTTTTATAACAACTTGTATATTAGAAGAGCACAGTTTATGTTGCCAACTTTAATTTTTCCATTTTGATCATTCAGGTGATATTACACCTTCACTCCCTTCTTCATATTTTCTCCTCACTTCCCTCTGTCTTGCACATAAAGCAGGTATAGATGGAACAGCCACCTGCTATGGATATGACATAAACCTCATCATTTTCATCCTTATCCTCACCAAAATGGGATGACAGTTTACCCTTCAGGGAGGATACCTAATTCTTTTCGTTCTGCCTTGTCTGTCTAAATATCTATACCTCAGCTTTCCAAATAACAAAGGATTCTTTGATCATCAGAATTTCACTCATTTTCCTTCTCTAGCAGTTTCCCTAGCAGGCTAGCAGTCTCTTTTCCTGGATGTTATAAAGATACAGATTTTATAATCTTTTTGGGAAACCCTGTACATTCTACAGTCCTATCTATCTATCTATCTATCTATCTATCTATCTATCTATCTATCCATCCATCCATCCATCCATCCATCCATCCATCCATCCATCCATCCATGTTGCCCATCTTGAACCAACAATAAAACCACTATCATAAATTAACCTCCTGTGAGCTTTACCAGCTTTACCAGCTTTACCAGGTAGACCAGATAGGAAAGCTGACCAGATAAGCTTGTTGTAAAGCTACATTAACAGAATCAATTCTCCCATTGCCTCCTTTACAGCCCTAAAAACCAAGGAAGGTTCCTTCTGAGCCTTTTTCTCACCCACTATATACAGTATCTGTGGTGTGTGGGTGTGGGTGTGGGTGTGTATATAATGAAGGGGGAGAAAAAACAGCTGCCCTCCAATCAGGACACAGAGTTGCAGGCTAACCAGCATACGTCAGCAGCAGAGAACAGTGAAAAGCGACAACTCCGACCTCACAGCATACCCACAGCTTCTAAACTGAAAGTAGGGACCCGATGATGACAAGTGAGTGAGCATGTTGAAACGTTGCCAAAAAAACTTTTAAAGTGTTGGTTAGGATTTTAGCTAAAGTTTTAAAAGACCTTACAAGGTGTTTTGTTAGAATTTTAGAGGATTTTGAACTGGGATTTTAGTGGGGATTTTAGCCAGGATTTTAAGATTTTAAGCATTTTAACTAACAGACTTTTAATGACGTGGGAAAACACCCAATATTTTAACTTTTTACATACGCACATGTGCAAAAGCTTGAGAAGACAGATATATATATCACTATATGTAAGGGATGTGGTGGATCAGTGGCTAAGATGCTGAGCTTGTCGATCAAAAGGTTGGCAGTTCAGCAGTTCAAATCCCCAGTGCCGCGTAATAGGGTGAGCTTCCGTTACTTGTCCCAGCTTCTGCCAATCTAGCAGTTCGAAAGTACGTAAAAAAGGCAAGTAGAAAAATAGGGACCACCTTTGGTGGGAAGATAACAGTGTTCCCTGCACCTTTGGCATTTATTCATGATGGCCACGGAGACGTCTTTGGACAGCGATGGATCTTCAGCTTTGAAACGGAGATGAGCACTGCCCACTACAGTCAGGAACAACTAGCACATATGTGTAAAGGGAATCTTTACCTTTATATATCTGTGGATTTTACTATCTCTTATCTGACCACTCCGTCAGCAATATCTCTTTGACCAGTCTCCCAAGGGCTTCCCCACGTACCATTACAATCCTGATCCCCCATAAAACACTCTTCCATACAATTTATTGGGGGGCCCTGCAATTTAAAAACATATCCCCCCCATGGGCATACCAGATATGCCTTATTAGATTAATTAAATAAAAAAGTTACTTGTAATTAAGGTAAACTGAAATTACATGCAATTATGCGACAAATTACATATTCTCATTACCTTTTATTTTATATTTCTCTCTACTAGCTATACTGTGTCTTCTGGAGAAGAACATGGAGCCTGTTTTCCAAAATGTAGAATATCTCCTGAAGTAACACTTTGCCGTCATTAACCCATTGTTGGGAAGTAGAAGCAAGAGGAGAGAAAAGTAGGCACTTCAGTTGCTTATGGACAAGCAGGAGTTCTTACTTTACAACTGGCCTGGGGAATGGTAGTGGCTGCAGGCTGAGGATGATTAGAGGTGCACCAGTGAAGCAAGAATGATTCCCGAATAAAATTCATCAATGGCTCCCTAATAGCCCTACAAATCACTAAGAAAATGGAATACTGTCCTGAGTAGAAGGAAAATACAGTAGCAAGCTCTCCTTCTAAAAAAACCCCTAAATAGTATTATTCCAAACACCAGGAGTATAGTACACAATTCATTCTCCGCTGATACTTACTTATGCTGAGTCCCTGATGCTCCCTGGGTTTGGTTGCTTGCTTGCACATTTTTCATTATCTAACTAGGTAACTTCAGGGAAATTGAATGTGGTGCTTGCTTCCTGTTTAAATACAGTAACTCGCCAGCCAGTTTGGTGAGTTTGATGGAAAACAGCAAAAATCCCACAGTTCAACACTGAGCTACAGACATTGTCTTCTAATGGAACTTCATGCTGAAGACAATATGGCTGTATATTTGTGGCCCATAAATCAGAAAGGGAAGGAGTGAATTGGGAATTTCTCTCTGCTTTTCAAGGCATTATGTTTTCAGAAATTAACAAAGTTATTCCTACAAGGAAAAAAGCACTGCATTATATAATTTTCTCATTTCATTGAAAGTGAAATTACATTCTCTGTTGAGATGGGAGCACTCATCACTTTCCATGGTCTTTTGTTGTTGTGGCCCGTCAGCAGCCTGGGCAGTTAGTAGCTGATTCCGACAGTGAGGAGGCTGGTGTGGTGCTGCACGAGCAGCCTGTGTAGCTGGTGCTCGAGTCAGACAATGAGGAGGCTGGAGAAGATGTGGTGCCAGAGGTGGGGATTGAGCTAGGGCCTTCAGAACCTCTAGAAGCTCCCATAAGGGAAGAGGAAGAAGAGGAGGAGCCTCTTCTCGATGCACGAGTGCGCAGAACTGTTAAAAGGCAGGAGTGGCTCCTCAGGAGGAGGTCTCCTCAAGAGTAAGGCTTGGAACTAATTGGCCATTCCCCTAGCCTATTTAAGGAAGGACGACAACTGATGAAATTTGCAGGAAACAACTTCATTCATATTTCTTCGCGTCTTGATTCCAGAAACGTTTGATTCGGCTCTTGTTTCTCTCTTGTCAGTTTTCCTGCAAATTGCTTCTGG
>JANHZT010003697.1:65971-77853 GCA_032468215.1 Stegonotus admiraltiensis | reverse complement strand
TCCCAGAATTCTCCAGCCAGCATAGCTGGGAGTTGAAGTCCACAAGTCTTAAAGCTGCCAAGTTTGAAGACCTCTGTCTTAGAGCCTTATTTTCAATGAACTACTAATCCCTTGCACTGCTCAGTGTTACCCCTCAAGCTTTACGCTCTGTATACAAGAGAATGCCACCACGAATCTAAGGCAAACAAGGCTCAGCATCATGTTCCATTTTGTGAACCAGAGCACTTAATGGCTGATGCCTACAAATTGACCATATCTGTTCCAGTATAATGTTGGATCTGGATCTGTCATGCTTTCCCCCAAAGACATTTTTTGAAAGGACAGCATTGGGACCACTTTTTTTGCTCAACTAAACAAAATATCACTTTTAAACTTTTATATGGAAAGTTAGTGCTGGTTACTGAGCACAAGACTTCAGCAATTTACTTTAGAAGAATACTTTAGAAGAATTTTGTTGCAGTTTTGGACATCTGTTTTTCTGGTATTGTATCCATATATCCAAATTTAATTATTATTTACGGTATGTAAACTATCATGTACTCTAGAGTAAACTTGTGCTGAATTTTGCATCAGAGGTTTGTGGTCTCAGTTACATCTTTTTAAACTATGTTAATTAATTGAAGTACTACCAACTTCTGATTAATTCCAGCTTTGGCTTTCAACACAAAGTATTGACATCTATTAAAATTCCCTTTTGCCATGCTACATTAAAATAAACTCCTACCTGTATTTTGAAAACATAAAAAATAAAAGTGTTAATAAAACGTATGTAGTTCAACAGTTTTTGGCAACACTTGGATTTGTCCAAAGGTAGGCTCATAAACTGTTAAAGATTCTCTTGTCTTGTCCATTAATGAACTTTCCTCTATATAGTTCAGCTGTTAGCATTCATCAAGTTAAATGACCCTTGTAATGTTTTGAATTCTTTCTGTTTACTTAGACCTTGTTGTGATAGAGATTGCAAATGTATGTCTGGGCTGTATAATTTCAGATGCAATTATGCTCCTATGATTAAATAGAAGATATTTTTAAGCAGAGAAAATTTGATATTGGGAAAAATATTTTTGTCTAGCCTAGCTTTCTTCCTAAACTCTTTCCTACATATTAGATTGTTTTTTCATAATCAATAATTGCCATCCTTTGAATTCTGTCCAACAGTCTTAGGCAACACCAGATAGATCTAGGATTATCATACCAATGTGTGAACTGAGTCTTAGTCCATCATTTTCTTTGTATTAATAATACACAATTTGGATTTCTAATATATTCTAGAGTGATGTTGAGCATCATATTTCTGCATTATGTCAGTTAATACTACTAAATTGTTTTAAATGTAATCAGTTAGAATCTTCACATTACATAATTAATTTTATGCTGTCCTGTTTAAATAATGTAGTATGTAGAACTGGATTGTCTTGCACCAATACAGGCTTTATATCTGATAAAACAATACTAGTGTTGAATTTCCTCTCCTCCCATTGCTTAGAGTTGTATTAATATTGTGTAACAAGGTTGGTGCGTTCCAACTAATTCTTCTGAACAAAAGAAAATCAGCTTGATATGTTGCCATCCTAGAGTAATGATTCAGGATTGTGTTAAAATGCAATTAAAATAGTAGGAAACAGTTGCACCTTTTGCTTTATTTTACTGGGAGTGGAAATAGTAATTTCTTCATAATGTTTATGTTTATTAAAAAGGCACACTTTTTAAAAATGATAAATAACAAAGGGAAAGAAATTTCTTTCCGGCTTTAGAAGACTTGCTGTTTGAAAGACTTCTGCCTAATGCTTTATTTCTTCAGAATAGTGGATAACGGCTTACAACAAGGATTCCCAGATTTTTGATTTTCTGTTACTCCCAAGAGTTAGACAAATGAATTGGAGAACATCAGGTTAGGGTGAACTGAAAGAGCCCTAACGTCTGGTTTGTTATGAACATAGCTACATGACTGCCAGACATGGAAGAAGACAGGAGAAATAAAAATACCAAGGCCAGCTTTATCATTCTCTTGTTCATTTTCCTTGGCTCAGATATGGGTATTACTGCAGTATAATTAGAACTGGTCTCATGAACTCTGTAGTATTCCTTTTTATTATGTGCCTTGTTGAATGATTCCATGTTTGTCTCATTAGGATAGAACTTACCGCTATTTATTTATTCATTCATCAAGTTTACATAGCTGCCTATTTCATGAAAAAGTAATTCTGGGTGGTGTATAACAAAACTCTAAAGCAGTTAACATATAAAATTATTATTTTTTTAGAAAAAAACACAAAGGCTAAAGGAGGACAGCAGATGTTAACAACAATGAAGCTAACTCATTAGTCCCCTATGGCCCCCAGCTTGATGGTATAATCAGGTTTTAGGGATATCCAAAAAACCAACAAAGATGGAATCAATCTCACTTCAGGGGGGGGAGAATGGCCCATTAAAATGGGACCTGCTACTTCTGCTTGATCTGATGGGATGGGTAGAGTAATCTGGAAGAGTTTATTCCTCAGATAACTAAGCCCCATGCCATGGACGACTTTGAAGTTCAAAACCAGTACTTTGAATTGGATCCAGAAGTAGAGTAGCAACCAATGGAGCGTACATAACTGCCCATGCTACTGCATTATGCACTAGCTGAAGCTCTCAGTACTCTTCAAGGACAGCCCTATTACAATAGTCCAATTGGGAGGTGAATAGGGCATGAGTGACCATGAGCAGAATCCCCCAATCTAAGAATGTGCACAACTGGTGCACAGTTATGAAGTTGTGCAAAGACTAGCCATGACTGCTACTTGTTCTTCATGCCGGAGTCAGGAGTCAGGAGGACTTCCAGGTTGTGTAGTAGGTCTGTTTGGGACAATGCAACTCCACCCAGCACCAAAGATGGCCTGGCCCTAAAACTGGCAAGCCCCAGTTCCTAAGCCATTCAGTCTTGCCAGGGTTCAGCTAAAGCCTATTATTCCTTATTTAGACCCTCATAACCTCCAGGCACTGAGTTAAGATGTCCACAGTCTACTTTAATTTGCCAGGCGCAGAAATGTATATTTTACACCTTATCCCATGGCAACTGATGAACTCACCCAATGACCTTACATAGATACTGAATAAGAGTGAAGAAAGGATTGAACCCTGCAGCATCCCGCACAGTAGGGCCAAAGGCGAGATCTCTCTTCACTCCCCCCATTACCAACTAAAATTGACCATGGAGAAATGTGGTGAAGTAACCACACAATGCCACTCACTCCCAGTCTTTTGAGCTGGTCCCAAATCATGCCATAGCTCAGGGGTGTCAAACTCTATTTCATTGAGGGCCGCATCAGGATTGTGTTTGACTTTGGGGGGCCAGGGTGGGTGTGGCCAGCTCGATGTCATGCACCTGTGGTGGAGCGAGCTCTCTGCCAGCAAAAATAGGCTCCCAAGCTGTATTTTCACTGGCGGAGGCACTGCGGGCTGGTCCTTCACTGCTTCCAGGGTGGCCCAAGGGGCCAGATCTAAGCCTTGAGTTTGACACCCCTGCCATAGCTGATCGTATAGTTGCAGAGAAATCAAGTAGGGCAAGGGTGGATGCACAGCTAGAAAGTTGCTTTTATCTCCTAAAATGGGTCTCCAACTTTGAAGGTTTCCATCTGTTTAAGTTTCTGGCTAGATAATTTGGTTTCAGATGAATATTTTGCTTGGTGCAGCATACCAAATTAATCTCTAGCATCTTTCTCTATTTTTGTTTGCTGCTTACCAAGGATCCTGTGTGTTTTGCCGAAGGAAAAAGACACATCTGGGTTGCAGCCAATTTGTCTGTACTCACCAAGCAGCATCTGCCATGCACCTGAATCATTGTAATCTGATTCATGCAGCATTTAGAAGCAATGGATTACTTCACCAAGCAATCTACGTCATGTACTGGATCTAAAATGTAGAGAATATGACCCAACATTAGATTTAAGGTGGACTAAATATTGAACTGGTTATTTATATCTTCCCCTGCTAATATAAATAAACATTTCTCAAGATCTTGAAAGATGGTGCATTCCTTAATATCTTTTTGTTTGGCCTGGTTTCTGATCCTAAGCAAGAGTGCAGAAATTGACTCTTTCTTCCTTGTTGAACAAACCAAAACTCTGTACTGTTCTTGAATATTGGGTTTGTGCCAGAAAGACAGGTCTCCTATTGCTTTTTAGCTGTTGTGAACCATAAAACTATAAAATATAAGGAGACAAAAGTGAACTCCAGTACAACAGTATTCTGAATTCTCTGGAAAACTTTGATGATGGAAATACAGGTAAATCCTTGATTTACAATGATTTGTTTAGTGACTGTTTGAAGTTACTAAAAGTGACTTCAAAAAAGCGTCCGTTTCTCATGTTTATGACTGTTGCGGCGTCTCCATGGTCACGTGAGCAAAATTCGGATGCTTGACAACTGGCTCATATTTATGATGATTGCAGTGTCCTGGGGTCATGTGATCCCCTTTTGTGACCTTCTGAAAAGCAAAGTCAATGGGGACTTAACAAGCTTAACAATTGTGTTATTAATTTAAGAACTGCAGTGCTTCGTTTAACAACTGTGGTGAGAAATGGGACAAAATTCTCTTTAACAATTGTCTCGCTTAGCAGCAGACGTTTTGGGCTCAATTGTGGTCAGAAGTCAAGGACTACTAATACTGATCGGCCACGTTTTCATAATTCTTTGACTTCAAAGTACACAGTCCTCAGACAGTGTAGGGAAAGGTTTGCTGAACTGATAGGTCAGGGTATGCTAACATGCTATTATCAAAGGTGGTAATGCCATGTCCACAAAAAATGAACCAATTAACAGAACTGCAATACCACTGTGCAGTTGTCATTTGTGTACCATAATCTTCTCTGCTGTCCTCATGTGGACTTAACAGCTTGTTTGCCCTCTGTAGGTCATTCATATGGTTTCCTCTCCCTGGTTTCAGATTCCTTTGGCTTGGTTTGGTTTCAAGTTGTATTGTACATAACACAACACTGACATAATGAAGTGTGTTTGCTTATGCTGATGTTAGCATGCATAACAAAATCTTCTTCTTTATGGGATTGGGAGGGGCAAAGCACAAGTAATTTATTTTGCCTATCCCAAGTGAGGGAAAAAAAGTTTTGGTTTTTTTTTAAAACAAAAAAACCCCCTTTTTTTGTAAAGGGGTAAAAAAGGGGTAAACCCTTTTTTACTTCCAGCATTTCCTGAAAAGAAACACACACATTTCTTCCTATAGCATAATGTGTATTCTTCCAATTACAAAATATAACCCTGTTTTTCCATGATTGCACAGGGAACCTAATTTAAATGCTCCATTTATTCTGTGAACATTTCTAATATAGTTCCATAGGTGAGGTGGTATCTGTGGGCAGCTTCCATATCACTTGCCAGGCTCCCTAGTTTATAGTGGTGCTTCAAAATTTGTGAAGCCTTTTGAATTTTCAGTATTTCTGTGTAAATGTGAGCTAAAATGTGATGTTCTTCACATAGATCCTAAAACTAGATAGACTTTTAGGAACTCTAGTTTTAGGAACTAGAAACTCAATGAAACAAACAAGTAAAAAACCACACACATTCTATTTATTCATTTGTATGGAGAACAGATCAAATGTCAGGCCTTATTATGACAAAGTACTGAAAATTCAAAAGGGTTCACAAACTTTTAAACACCTCTGTACCTAATTATGTAAAAAGATTATACTGACTAGAAAAGAAAAGCGCACAGAACCTTACCTTCTAGGACAGGGATTTTGAAATTTTTAGGCCACGGAACCTGTTAGATTAAAAAACAAAAGCATTGGATAATGAGGCAAAGTTGCAATGATGGAAAATTGGCTTCGTTTAAATGATTCTTTTTGTTGCTATTAATACCATAAACCCCATTACATTCTAGCATCATTCTTATTTACAAGAATATCTCGGGGGTCCACATCCATCCTGCATGAATTTTTAAAATATAAAAATAACGACTATCTTCTGCTGAGTCATTTAGGAAAAAAAGATAGAGAAGCTACATAATCAGAGCACATCATACACTAAGGTGAATAATTCTTACCGGCTGGTCATCCGGAAATGGATTTCTGTGACTGGCCATATTTATTAGACAGCATTTTGTGATTTTGTACGTAACGGTTTACATTCTCATCTATTGAGAATGTTGTAGACACTCTCAATCTCAAACAGAGCTAAAATGTTTTTTATTATTGCCCTATTTTGCTTGACTTATAGTTCTCTTCCAAAAGTAACACGGACACAGACTAATGTTTGTCTCATCAGTCTTCCGTAATATAGGTGGTCCTTGATTAACAACCAATTACAATGGACTAAAAAAGAGTACTTCTGACACACCCTCAAAGTTACATCTACCTCCCCCCCCCACATACACCATGGTCATGTGATCTCATTTCACATGCTTGGGAACAAATTTGTATTTTTAAACAAACTTTCTGCAGTCATGTAACTGATTTGTGACTGTTTTGGCTGCTTCCTGGCAGAAAATGGCAGCATTGGATCATTTTACGGCCATCACAAAAACAGTTGTAAAACTGAATCAGATTGATTTATGACCAAAATTCCAGACTCAATTGTCTGTCTTAACTCAAGGACTACCTCTAAGCTGAAGGTGAATTTTGAAAATCCCAGTGTAATAATTCATTGTGCAGAGGTTGTTGTGAGGTACTGACATTATGCAGTCATTAGACATTTCCATCCCCAAGTAGTAGGAGAGATTTTTCACACAAAGCCACAGGATTTCTACAGATTAAAATCAGAATGAGCAACAAGCAACTCCTACACCACACGCTTCTTATAAATGCTCCTTTTATGTGGCTTTCAGATATTACATAACTGAAGTTTTGTACTCCTGGTCTAATATGGAGACATGACGTTTGGTTGATTTTCTGCAAAGGACCGGCCTGCATTGCCTCTGCCAGTGAAACTGGAGCTCGGAAGGGCCCCAGTTGCAGGAAGATCCCCCCGGCCCCGCCTGGGCCACCACAAGTGCTCACAATGAGTGACATTGAGCTGGCTACACCACCCGGCCCCCAAAGTCAAACACAACCCTGATGTGGCCCTCAATGAAATGGAGTTTGACACCCCTGTCTTAGAGCGACCATTCCAGTTCTTGACTTTCAACAAATGAGACCTCTGATGTGCCCTTACATGGAATTTCAAATTTCTTCAACTTTATGAAATCTTACAAAGTGGATGACAAATATATTGTACTTTTCATTTTGGTGAATAACTGTTGCAAGACTTTTTTGTGTGAGCTAGTGAATTCATGCTTGACAGTATTTTGAAATCCTAACTAACCTTCTAGACACAGATAACTCTGATTTTTGCATGTATTATGATAAAGGCATATAATTAGTGATATTTACAGCTGAATAAATAGGATTTCGATAAACCTGTAATAAAATTCAGTCTATGGGTTTAATGGGCTGTAATACAGGATTGCTGAGGTCTGTTTGACTTTTGCAGTATTCAATCGAGATATTTTCCCCTGTCATCTGGCCTTGGAATTTTATTTAACATTTAAGAGGTAAGCCCCTTGGTCCAATCCATGATGTTACATACAGTATGTCCTTCAGACCATTGTTTCTCAGAAATTCTAAACAGAAGAAAGGGTATTTTGGCTCTATAGTTGTTGAGAAGGAAAAATGTGTATAATTAATTTTTTTTCTCTTCTGAAGTGGTGAGAAGGAAATGTCCAAATTCAAAAAGACACGATTAGAAATAATTACACGAATGCTTGTTTTATTGTAAAATGTTTCAGAGTTTTGTTATAGGAAATAGCATGCAAATATTTAAGTGACATTAAGACTAAATCCTCTTTTACCTATTTTGACTTCTAGATTAGTTTCCAGTTAAGTAGATATCAGCATTTATTGTATCAAGATAATTATTATGGAAGCATCAACAGAACAGAGAAAAGTTAAATCTGTAAAATCTAGAAGGTTTTGGCCTACCAAATTAGCAAGAATGATCCTTTCACAGCTGTGTTTGTTACTGCAACTATGCCATATTGAAACTCTAGCGATAAAAATTTGGGCCAAGTATAAATTCTTCCAGATTGACCAGCATGTACACTATCAATAATCTGGACTTTGCAAAATTACACAAATTCAATGATTGTGATATGAAGCTAGGCCTTAGTTTTTATATGAAAACATATTTTAATGTTTTATCAACATAGAAAATTGTCATTTTGAATGTGTTGATATCTGTTTGTAGAAAACCACTGATTCCAAAATACAAGATTCCAAGATATAATGCAGTCTATATACTCCTTTTTTCGTACAAATAATTTTGTTGCAGACTTTGAAATTTCTGATACCCTGTTTCCCTGAAAATAAGACATCCCCTGATAATAAGACCAATCGGGCTTTTGAGTGCATGCGCTAAAATAAGCCTCCTCCCGAAAATAAGCCCTCCCCGAAAATATTTAAATACAGAGCTGGAAATCAGGTAAGATGGCAAGAGGAGCCCCATCTTGCTCCACATGCCCCAAAATAATAAGACCTCCCTGAAAATTAGGCCAAGCACTTATTTCGGGGGTCAAAAAAAAATAAGTCAGGGTCTTAATTTCAGGGAAACCTGGCACTTCATTCTGTAAATAACTGATGTTTTCTGCAAGGCTTTAAATTTGTCTTTCGTTTACCGTTTGCTATCTCTTGTTGACTAAATCCAGTTGATAAGAGGGTATATTGAACTATGGTTTTGTGTGGCAAAGGGTGAGAAGCCTTCTGCTGAAATCCGCAACTGTCTGTAGTTTGAAGAGGATGTAATAACTTTTGGTTCAAAGTAGGCTAGCCTTTAACCCTATCCATTCAGGGGATTAAATCAGTCAATCCTAAAGGAAATGAACCCTGACTGTCCTCTGGAAGGGCAGATACTGAAGCTGAAGCTCAAATACTTTGGCCATCAAATGAGAAGAGAGGATTTGTTAGAAAAGACCCTGATGTTGGGAAAGATTGAAGGCTAAAGGAGAAGGGGACGAAGGAAGATGAGGTGTCATCGACATAGTGGATATGAGTTTGGGCAGATTCAGGGAGACAGTAGAGGACAGGCGGGGGGGAGGGCGCTGGTGTGCTATGGTCCATGGGATTGCGAAGAGTTGGACACAACTTAGTGACTGAATTTTTATGTTAAATTTATATTTACCGGCAAAGAAATAAAGGGAGACTAGTAGATCTATTTTAAGCTATTTAGCTCTCGTCAGCTAGCCGTACCCTTCTGGGATTCAAACCCCTTTATTTGTCAGTAAATATAAATTTAACACAAAAATGGTTCGCCGCGAAAGCTCCTGGACTGGGGCTGAAATTATGCTCTGTTCCATAATTGGGTAGACCTGGTTGCCCTGATAAAAAACAGTGACTGAACAAATTCAGAAGATTCTTGGGTGATCATACTGTATATATACGTTCCCTAAATGGGAGTTTAAAACCAAAGGTGCAAGTTTTTATTGTCTGCCCATCTCACCAGAAGTGACTCCGGACAGTGAACAGTGACAACAACAAAAAGCTATACAACACTAAACATGAAACACAGTCATTAAAAAAAGAGTTGGAAAATGTTTTTATTTTTCGACTCTGTGCAAAAAGTGGGAAAACTGGATGCCTTGAAATTATTCACAAACTTTGGACTTTTGCCCATAAAGAGAAGATTAAGACTAATTTGTTGGCCTAGGATACCTTGCTGCTTTTTTACTCAGTTCTGATTTAAGTGCTACCTAATACCCATTCTCCTATTTCAGCTGGCATTGGGAGCATGGTGTCATTGGAAATCCTGCGTTTTCCCCATTTATGTAACAACTTCACACTAGTGTGGCTGCAATGTGCCATTCTGCTGCATGTGGCATTGAGATTAGTGGGTATCAGAACCTTTTCAACTGGGTGATCATAGGAATATATAAAATAAACTGCCTTGTATTCAGTGCAGTATGCCTCCTAGTGAATGCACATAAAATTGCAATTGGGAGTTTTATATGTCCTATGGCAGTGATGGCTAACCTTTTTGCCATTGCATGCCAAAATCACAGGGAGCACGGGGGGGTAACACGTGCCCATGCCCACACCCATTATTCAATGCCCCTGTGCCCCGCCCCTGCGCATGGACCCCCACGCTCCCACTTTTGGCACTCAATGACAAAAAGGTTATCGGTGGGCCCGGTAGAGCTGTTTTTCACCCTCCCCAGGCTCCAGAGCCTTTCTAGGAGCCTGGGGAGGCGAAAACATCCTCCCTCATCTGCCCAGAGGCCCCCTGGAGGCCAGAAACGGCCTGTTTCCCAACTTCCGGTGGAACCGGAAGGCCCAAAAATCAGCTGGCCAGCATGTGCATGCGCACTGGAGCTCAGCTAGGGCAATGCTCACGTACCCAGAAATATGGCTTGCCATAGGTTCGCCATCACGGTCCTATGGGATGTGTGATCTTGGATTGATGGTTTTTTGGCCTCCTAGATATAGCACTGACTTTAAGTTACTGTACTTTGGCACTAATTATATACAGTTATTATGTAAGTGGAATGTACAATACTAATGCAAAAATATTTTGATAAGAGGCAGAAATTTCCATGTGATTGAATGTGGAGCCGTTGCTACATCTCCCTACAACAGTTGTATTGGGGGTGGCAAAAATAGAAGAACAGGGACTATTTTGGGACTGTTGTTTCCTAATGGACAGAGACTAGGAAAGAGATCACAGAAGTGTGGCTGACTTGTTCCTTTCCTTTCTTTTTCCTTTTTAATCATGCTTCAGTAATTTAACAAAAACAAAACAGAATCATTGGTATATTGTTGCTGTGTCAATATTTGTAGAAAGTTAGAAATAAGCTTTGTGATAAATGTTATTTTATATTTGCATTGATCATTTAAACAAAAATAGATTTAATTGAACAAATGTGGTACTCCTTGAGCCCTGGCATCTTTAAAAGTTGAATAATGAATGGGCTATATTCCAAAATAGACATATTTAGATGCTTTCTTGCCTGTAGCATCAAGCAAGAATCTTCTCTATGGCCAAATTCCATTAGGTTGTTGCTATTGTTAATTTCAAGATTCAAGCAACTATTTTATTACCAAAAAGAAGTTATCATCATAATGCTCATAGACACTTGTTTTTTCAAACAGTAAATCCAATATTTATTTGTATTTTGGTTGTTGATTGTCATTGCATTATATTTGGATATAATAAAAGAAAAGGACAGATTCCTTTTTCAAGGAGTCTCTGGGAAGGAGCCTTTAATCAAAGTTTAGAAAAGGGAATTCTGAACTTTGCTGATATTGTTGCTGAAAATATGGTGGCAAAAAGCAAGTTGTCACAGTAATATAAAAAAAAACAAACATTCAGGCAGGCATCCGAAGGAGATAAAACAGGGTATCTTGAGGTCAAGAAAATTATTTCTGGCTGAACATATACTCTGAATTACTTTATAAACTATTAAATGAGTCTCTGTACTAAATATGCATGTCATAGGTTGATTCAATATGCACATTTAATCATATTTGACTTGGCTGATAATACTGTTGTTGCTGTTAAAAGATGGAATAGGCTTTCCAGATATGCATTTGAAATTCCATAATTTCCAGTCCTTTGGAAGCCCATCATTATCTAGGTTCTAGAGTAACGGTCTCCACCCTTTCTGGCTTGGCGGACCAGTGGGGGCAGTGGTGGTGGGAGGTGAGAGGGGATGGTTACATGCACCCCTCCATGGCCCAGTTCTGAACAGTTCTGTATGGGACCGCCTTCTGCTACCAACAGCCTCCCACCGACCAGTGTGTTCCCACACCTCGGGGTGCCGTCGGCTAGACATTGTCGGCTGGCGACACCCAGGGGGAGGGCCTTCTCTGTGGGTGCCCCTGCCCTCTGGAATGAACTGCCCCCGGAGTTGCGGAGGATCC
>JANHZT010003697.1:42974-56546 GCA_032468215.1 Stegonotus admiraltiensis | reverse complement strand
ACTAATCTAAAAGAAGAGATTCCATCAGACACAGTTGTCCAACTTCCCAACTTTTATGATGCTGTATACCTCTTTACCTGTTTATTGTAATCCTTCGTTGGAATAATAGTAAAAAAGAAATAGTCTTTTTTCATATGTACTCTGAAATCCAGATGGGTGATTTTAATTATGTCTGCAGTGCCAAATTCAGTTTGTTGTTAGTTGTTATTAGCCTGTGTCACACAAATTGGATGAACTGCATTGCTCTTTTCCTTTCTCCAAAGCTTTCTAGCATCCCAGTTTCTATGCACTTAGATTTATATACCACTTTACAGTGCTTTACAGCCCTCTCTAAGCGGTTTACAGAATCAGCATATTGCCCCCAACAATTTGGATCCTCATCTTACCCACCTCAGAGTGATGGAAGACTGAATCAACCTTGAGCCTGGTGAGATTTGAACTGCCAAATTGCAGGAAGCCTGCAGTCAGCAGAAGTAGCCTGCAGTACTGCACTCTAATCACTGGCCATTGTGGCGCATTACAATTTTACTTCAGCTTTCGAAGGAAAGCTGAAGTAAAATTGTAATGTTCCATTTAGTGACCCAATTGTGATCACTAAATGAGTTTTATATATATATGACCTCCAAGAAGAGATTGAAAAGTTCTACTATGAATTAGAAAGTGATTAGAGCTTCTTGTGTGATCTGAACTTCAAGCTGAGGCATGGAAGAAGAAAAATATAAAAACCAATTTTGATTAGTTTTGAAATAGGAAGTGGATGTATTCCACCTTTTAATGGTTCTGCAAAAGAAATAGTCAGAGTCCAAAGCTTGCTTTGGTTTTTCTCATCTAATGCTAATCTAGTCTGGTGTTTTTTAGATGTTCCAGATTATGATACCCACAATCTTTTCCATAGGAAATACTGATCAAACTGACAGGAGTTGGTCCAAACTAGAGATCAAATTTACTGCTCTGGGTTTAATTGTATGCCATTTTCACTTCTTTAGACTTAAGGAATAGTCTCTCCCAAAATATATAACATTCAGTTCTCTCCTTCTGCCTGAAGGATTGTTGAAATGATAGGAACAGAGAAACCCCAACTCTTGTCAAGCATATGAAATGGTATTTTTTTGCTTTCTAGTCTTGGTGGTGGTACATTCCTGGGTCTGTGTTGTTTGCTGACTGGCTGTGAGACCTTTGAGGAAGCTCTAGAAATGGCAGCTAAAGGAGACAGCACCAATGTTGATAAGCTGGTGAAGGATATTTATGGAGGAGATTATGAACGGTTTGGTCTTCAAGGATCTGCTGTTGCATCAAGGTACGCATGGACAAATCACAACGCAAATTCTGTGACTTCTATTTATACGTGTATTATTCAACAATAGCATATTGCTTCATGCTACCCTAACTACCATCCCCATCCATTCCATGATTGTCAGCTGCAGCAATGACAATCAGCTGTTATTGTTTTGTTAACAGGGATAGAAAGCATTTTGCAGCCTGATGGCTACACTTCTTTGTTACAGCAGTGAGTGGTTTGACACTGAAGGTTGAGGTGAATAACAAGATGATGACAAAGTGGGCAAGGCCACATGGAGAGGAAAGATGGGATTTGTGGATTGGGGTATAATTTTTCAATGCTTCAATTGTGCATTCTAAACCTCCAGTAAAATGCTAGATTTTGCAGCATGCTCTAGAAGTTACAAGCAAGCATTTTAAAGCTGTAGATCAGGGGTGTCAAGCTGGATAGTGTCGCGGGCCAGATCATGACGTATCGTGACTTTTTTGCCTTTGTGGAGCCGAGGTGCGCTTGGCCTCCATGGGCTGTATCCGGTCTGCGGGCTGCTAGTTTGACAGGCCTGCCCTAGATGGTCTACAGCTAATTAACTTCTGTCATCAGGATTGATAAATATAAAATGAAATATAATGGGTTTTCACATTGTAAAATGAAATCAGAAAATCAACCAGCATCCTGAAAATACCTAGTAAATTGTATTATGTACAATTCAAGTTATCAATGCTATTGCTCAAATTAATTGCCAAACTGCAAGAATGATTTACTGTAGGTCTGGCACGCCCACTTTCCAGGTTTGTTTGTTTGCTTGTTTGTTTGTTTATTTATCACGCCCCCTACAGCTTAATCATGATTACTGTTACGTGATTTAGGAACCCAATCTGTGTACAGTAAACCCAACATAGCTTAGCTTTATCTGAGAGGACTGGAATAACCAGACTTCGCCCACATTTGTTCATAAGAATGTAAGAAATATTTTGGATCAGAGCCAAGGCTCACCTAGTACAATGGCCCTGTTGGTTTTAAAAGAATAAAAGCAAGATAATTGTGACCAAGGGCTATATCATACCAAAGTTAATCCAATTCCCTTTAGAAACCAGTCAGATTAGTGGCCTTCATTGTATCTTGCAATATTACATTTCAAAACAATGCACCGTGTAAAGTAATACTTTTTAAAAAATCACAACCTGGATGGCCCCAAGTTCTGTATTCTGGAAATATTTCCCATGTTGCTTTCTTTCTGTTTTGGTCCTCCGTTGAATAACTTTTTTTCTTAAACTGAAAACCCCCCATGTTGTAAGCATTCCTTATTTTATGCTCTTTAAATCCTAGATCCTTTTGACTTTTCTGTTTTACAATATCCTTTTTAAAAGTTCCTCTCTGAGAACACTAGAAGGTTAGCAAGCCAGGACTCAGTTTTACAAAAGCAATGTTGATTCTTCTGTGGTAATTTTTATATGCTTGATAAAGTTATATTTAATGATAGGATTAGCTATAATTGGAATTGATCAGTTTTCTATATTTGTACGTGAGCGTGTGTTTTGCTTCCTGAATGAATGACTCTGTATATCCCAGACAAATTCTTTAAAACATATTTTTAGAAACCTTGGCCTTTCTGAAAAATATAAGAAAGATTACATCCTCTAGTATTATCACACAGTTTCGGCAACATGATGAGCAAAGAAAAGCGAGAGACAATCAGCAAAGAGGATCTGGCAAGAGCAACATTAGTCACCATCACCAATAATATTGGCTCCATTGCTCGGATGTGCGCCTTGAATGAGGTGAGATCATTTTAGCAAGCTGTTTTGGGGTTACTAAGAAGATTGGGGTTATTAGTTTATATACCTTCTCCTACCAATGAAAATATTGAACAATCCTTTAAAGCAGTGGTATCACACCTTGGTAACTTTAAGACTTGTGGACTTCAACTCGCAGAATTCTTCAGTCAGCATGTCTGGCTGAGGAATTCTTGAGAGTTGAAGTTCACAAGCCTTAAAGTTGCCAAGGTTGGATATCCCTACTTTAAATTATATTATTCCATGATACGAACTGGTTCTACTGTTTTTCTTTTTTAAAAAAGACTAAAATGATAATTTTTTATAGATAGTGTGTCTATCTATAAAAGCTATCTCTTGCTAAGTTGTTAAGGACTTCACCTAAATAGAAGGATCACTATTTCTGAGACTTCTTTGAGCCTGTAAGTAGGATTCTGGCTTTGCTCAGGATTTACTTTTCAGACGTGATGTTTAATTTGAAGCCATCAATATTTACACTAAAAGCATATGGACCCTATTAACTTAATGGGGGTGTTGGGTCATTATTGAGGCAACATATTCAGTATGATTTGCGTATATTATTTGGTCCAATGGTCTGAATTATTTCCAATCTACATTTTGGAAACTTTGTTTTAGTGGCAGAACCATAACAACAATTAGCAAGAGCTGTATACCTTTCAGTTTGTATTTTAGCCAAAGCAGAGAAAAAGTATACAATCTTTTAAAGGTAAAGCTAGAAGAATACCTGTTTATACGAGTGATATAACCTGATTTGATCATGACTATATCAGAGTACTTTAAAGGTTGGGAACCTTCATCATCTGAGGCTGCTTTCCATCCTCCCAAGTCCTCAGATCATCTTCATTGAGGACTAGCTCAAAACACGTTTTTCCCTGCTCCTGGTGCCTAGAGGGGGCTTGTCCCCAGTAGTCTGATGATATCTGCAGGAGAGAAGAAATTGGAGCCTGGTTTTCTCCTCAGAGATACCACTAGCATCTGTTGTAAGTGTGGTATCGTTGCTAGAATGTTGAACTTGGATGTGGGGGCTTCAGCTATAAAGACCAATAGCTCTTCAAGGAAATTGGCCTTGGCATAACCTATCCCAGACAGTGACTGTTAAACCTAAAATAGATACTGTCTACAATAGTACCTTATCTTACTGCCCACTGGTAAAACCTGGCAGCATGCAGGTTCAATATATTGCCTCTCTATGCCATGTTTCAGGTCAAAGATAGTAAGAGAATATATGATAAGAGGAAGGAAAACACTGGCATATTGTCAAAGAGTTCAATGGCTGAATAGGTTAGGTGAAATGCAAGTGTAAGATATTAGTATATCAAACCGAGGACCTGTTTCAGTTGCTTCTATGTATTGGTGACCATAAGCATTTAATATTCCTGAATATTTTACATAGGAATATCAGTGGAAGCCTCTGCAATAATAAGTGGTCCTGAACTTCCTCTTTGCTTTCAGCTTCTTTACAGTGTTGCCTTGTGGCATGGAGTTCAAGCAGCATTGTACAGGGCTATCAAAGCATAGAGAGTTAACTGCAATAGCAACACAGCTTTATAAATATAAAGAGACATAGGGAGACTCTTTAGCTTTGAAAGTTAATTATTGTTAATGAAGGCTTGCGAGAACATATGTGAACGGTATTCTTTATATTTCAAACGAATTATATATTTCTGTTACTATTTAATTTCTGTTCTGGCAGCAGAAATTGACTGCAATTTTTAGATATGCATTCTGGTGATCTGTGAATCCCAGCAAACGTTTGCAAAAGTCTGGAATTCATGAGATTTTTTGCTCGTTTAATACAATCTTTTGAATTTTGGCCTTTGAGTTCTGGTCTAACAATTTGCAGCTGCTTGCATAATAATCCATGAGCAAGTTTACCGTGTTTTCCCCAAAATAAGACCCTGTCTTATATTTTTTTTTGAACCCTGAAATAAGCACTTGGCCTTATTGCCATGCGCTCAAAAGCCTGATTGGGCTTATTATCAGGGGGTGTCTTATTTTGGGGGGAAACAGGGTAATATAATACTCAGGTTAGCAAATTGGGAGCCTTTTCAAAGAATAGTTTCTGGTTTTGTAGGACAGATGGAATTTTGCTGATTTTGCAGTTGTGGCAGACAGTAGCTTGTTCTTATGATGGTCTGTGATTGATTTGATTTGGTGGTTAAAGTGAGACTGTATAAAATAACGGAGGAGAGTGCAAATGAGCACGTGGCTTGAGCACTGATTTTCCAAAAATATTGGGAGAAATCTAAATTAAGCTTATGCCTTACAATACATAGTTGGAGTCCATAGCTGTGAAAATTGTGAGAACCTGTCTGTGCAGCATCTTAATTCCATAGTTACTTCAGTTCAAGAAACTGTGGTCTGAACTCAAAGGCACTGTCTTCCATGTTGCAGTTGTTTTTCTAGTGCATCCAAATAATGAATCCACCTAGTAATATCTCATTAGACTCATTAGACCAAAAATGGTGACTGATTTCTTAACATATAATATTAAAATGTTCAGAAATATTAGTAACAACATTCTTATTTAAAGAAATCTGAAACAGTATTTTTTCTGTTTTTATAGTAATTAAAAATTTAAACCAGGGCTAAATTAAACTGGATCACATACCCACTTGGTTGACAAGAAAGACAAGCTTAAAATATGCATGATTAACACCAAGCTTTGTCATGTTAGCAGCTCCAACATTTCAGAACAAAAATAACTTGCAGTAATTACTAAAAGAGCTGATGCTTGTTTAGCTAAAAGCTTGAGTGATAATTAATTTTTCCTTCTTTAAAGGTGAAAGTGTATTATCAAAATAAGGATTTCACTGCAGTTGTTAGCGAATTATTCTTTCAAATGTTGGTGAATTTCAGAATAGCTTATTATAGAAGCAGAAGCGAATAAAGATATTTTTGATGAGTAAAATACACAAGAGTAAAAATGATGATCCCAAAAGGTGTGCTTTTTCAATAGGCAACTGGACTTTGTTTTTCCTTGAAGACATTTTGCTTCTTATCGAAGAAGCTTCTTCAGTTCTGATTAAATGGTGCAGGGTGGAAGAATTTATTTTCCTTACAATCATCTGGTCGTTAGTGCTCTTTCTGAGAGCCGTTGAGGCCACTTGGAGGTTTGTCTGTGCCCTTAGAGTCACCTGAATAGTGCAAATGGATGTAGAACCTTCTTGGAACTGCTGAAAGGACTGTGTTGTAAACAGGAGGTGGGTGGTGTCGTATTCCTACCCCACTATTGAGAGAAGAGTGTTCAGTCTTAATGTAGATTGTCTCTTTCAAACCAGCAGTCTTCGATCTGTCCAGAATGTGGACTTGGCTGTCTTTTTTTCTCCTTTGCTTTTTGCTGTACAGATTCATATCCTTGCCATGGGTAGCAATGGAACCAGTGGTGGGTTGCTACTGGTCCGCCCACCTGCCCAGACAGCATCATCATCAAAAATGTTTTGCGCATGCGCAGAAGCGCCACGCACTCCCAATAGCGAACCGGTAGCCAAGAAAATTGAAACCCACTACTGGATGAAACTAATTTCTAGGCAGTCTACTCCAACCTGTGCCCCTTTCAGAATTCTAATGGCCAATTGCAGAGAATATGGATAATTGGGAGTCTTGAAATCTGGAAGACACATAGAGAAAGGAGGGCTATCATAGGTGTATGTGTGGTGTATGTGCGGTGGTGGTGGTAGTATATTGAAATTCTAGTAAATGCCTGGATGTTCCTTTCCATCTTTAGTGTCAGACATTTTCTGGTCGTTTCAGTGATTAGCATCCCTGCCAGCAACAAAATTAACTTTAATCTTCCATGATGAGAACAGAATTATCTCTAGACAGTTTCAATGAATTGCACGAAGATTCTGTGGCTTGGTAAATGCAGACCTTTACACGATGTTTATAACATTTCTTTAATACTTGGGGAAATACATTACTTCAGTGCTTTAGCTGTCAGGTGCAAGAAACAGAAAGACACAGCAAACTGATCAGAGAAGAGTATTTATTGCTACTTGCCTATTTAAAAGAGTCTCACTGGACTAAATGCACTCTGTTGAAAACAACCAGATAAGGACCTAAGGCAGGGGTGGGCAACTGTGCCCATTTACAAGCTGGCTCAGGAATTCTGGGAGTTGAAGTCCACAGGTTGTAAAAGGGCCACAGTTGCCCACCCCTAACCTAAGGGATTTGAGGGAGAAGGAGTCATGTCTCCTTTACTGACTCCCCCCTTCATTGAGACCAGACTACCCAGATTCTTAACTCCTTCTTCCATTTCAGCTACAATACATCAGCACAGATATGACTAAAAAAATAGTTGTTTTATTTTAATTTGTTTGTTCTAGAGAAATAAACATTTCTCTAGAATGCGCTAAATTACATATTATTTAGATGACTCACTATATTTAGGAACAAAAATTAAGTGCTTCATGGCCAGAATCCTTTCCAGAGATCCTATAGCAGAACATTTATCAATGAAAAAATAGTCACCCGATGTATGTTTATATACTGTATGTAACAAACAAACAAATAATGTATTTGTAACATGTCAGTGAATAGAATGAGTCTTCAATAAATCTGAAAAAGCAAAATATTGTAACTCTATACATTTCTTTTTCTTGTTGCTTGGTTTGTAGAAAAATATTATTTAGGATCAATTGTGTTATATAACTAAGTTCATCCATTTTGGGTTGTCCGCCTGAGGTCTTACTGTCCAAAACACCAAAGAAATATTGCAACTTTGAGCACTGTTGAACATTTTCCAATGTATAAGGTTGAAAATAAGATCCTTTTCACTGCACATAATTCACTTATTTTACTTAAATTTTACAGAATATTGATCGAGTGGTGTTTGTAGGCAACTTTCTGAGAATCAACATGGTTGCCATGAAGGTACTAGCCTATGCCATGGACTATTGGTCAAAGGGACAACTCAAAGCTCTCTTTTTGGAACATGAGGTAAAAACCATTAAAAAAAAGAAAGCATTATATTTATTAATATGGTAATGAATTTATTTATTTATTTATTTATTTATTTATTTATTTATTTATGTATTTATGAATGAATGAATGAATGAATGAAGTTTGCCTCCCATCTCACTGCAAGGTGTCTCTGGGCTGCTTACAACATCAATGAATTCCTGTCATAGCTATCATTATTGGTCCTTTTCACTCTAAATCAGAGGTGTGGAACAATGGCTGGCTCAGGAATTCTGGGAGTTAAAGTCCACAAGTCATAAAAGGGCTATCGTTCCCCAGCCCCGCTCTAAATCATGAATGGGAAAACAAATCAATGTCTGTTGTATAAGGCAATATCTGAATAAGGCATCTGTTTTAGTAAAGTTGTGAGGGCATCTAGGAATATTAGACAAGAAAGAACATCTGGCTTCATCTCATTGGGTCCTTCTGCTGATGAAAGAGTATTTGACCCAGTAGAGACTGTAGAAACAAACTCCTATCAGAAAGCAGTAAGGAGGCTGCAATTAATCTGCTTGTTTTAAAACAAGTCCCTTTTCATTCTGTGGGACTTCAGAGTAGATGGGTAGGATTGGATTGCTAATTTTCTACCTTCCCTTTGTTTAAAATTGTAAGCCGCCCAGAGTTACATTGACATAAGATGGGTGGCCAACAAATTTCAGAAATAAATCAGTAACTGAATTCTGTTAGAATTCCCAGACTAATTATTGATATATCCTGTACCGCATAGATAGCAGCAGCTTGTTTGTACTAGAACTTTGCAGAATCATGCACAGATGACATTGTGTAGCCGTCTTGGCAGAAGTGTGTTTTGTGCAAGCTCAGTATGCAACGGCCTTGCTAAGCCCTTAAGGGAATGCACTGTTTTGATACTGAGCTCCTCAGCAGACCCACAGAATGACCTTCTGAATGATTTTGCACAGCCCTAGGGTATATGGGGAATTTTAGCTTTACCACACATACTTTTCCCCCCTGCTTGAATTATTCTGGAGAAAATTATCATTTGCTACATGTTAAACTTGGGAACAAGCTTGTGTTGCTGTTTCAGGTTGAGTGTATAATGGTCACCGGCAGCAAATTTGCTAAAAAACACGAGTACTGAAATCTTTTAATGAATCAACTAAGATTTTGGTTAAAAATAAGAAATAAATTTTTTTTTTTTTAAGAATAACCCCTTTGGGTTCTGTATACCTATTTGTCACATCTAATATTTACTAAACAGCTGGATGTATAGAAATTAGCTAATGCTAATACTTTTCTCTGTGATTTTCTGTATTTTCTTTTACAGCCTTAAAAAAATACTCTGTGTTAAATTTGTTAAATATTGCAATAATTTAGTTTGGATTTGTTTTTGCTAACTCCTCCTTTTCAATCATTTTGAAGGGTTATTTTGGTGCTGTGGGGGCTCTTCTAGAACTGCTCAAAATGACTGATGATAAATGAGGAAGCTTCCAGAAGCTGAAGGAGCCATCAAAGCTGCTTGAAGGATGACAGCTGCTAGGAAGATGGGAAAGAAGCCATGATGGCTGTCCTACCTGCTGGATTTGTAAATACTGTAATAATTTAAACTTATTTTAGCTGATCTTTTAAATTTAGGGATGGACGTTAACTTCAGACTTTGTACCAGGCATTTTTATGGGGATACAACATTTTTAAGATAAATGAAATGTGCGGTGTGGCCAATTTTTATGGATTGTGTCTAAAAAATAGGCACCGAGTAGAAAAAGGACACTGGTATTATTATTGTTATTATTTTCTTCTGGGGTTTACTGATCTAGTGTGATAATGATTCGTTTAGTAATCGCTCTAGGAGATTTTTTTTAAATCTTTCATGACGTTTCATGATCGCTGTTGGTTTCAAATGAAACTGCAAAGCTGGCATTTAGTGTGAACACTAAAATAATGAATCTTGCTGCCTTCATTCTATTAAACTATGTTCATCTCCTTCATAAAGTAACTACTTTGTTTAGCTGTTCATGTCAGCAGTAGTAAATAGTACTTTAGATGTGTCATCAAATCTACTGAAAAGAAAGAGAATACCTCAATTTTTCTTATATTTACATCTTGTGAAAATTCAGTACTTATTCACTGTAGTTTGAAAAACCTTATTTCTGGTTCTCTTAGCCGAACACATGTGATTATTGAATAAAAGAGGTCAGAGTTGTCTGGAAGGGCAGTAAATGACACCTGTGTGATGATATCACACAAATTATGCAACTTATGCAAATGCATCATGTCATTGCATAAGCCCTTCATTGGTACAGTGACTTCATGACCCATCTGTCTTCCTTTTTATGTCATTGCAACTTGTAATGGATGCTTCTGGATGAGGTATTTAAACATGTTGTGACATTGAATGATCTTTCTCCAGTGGATATAATACCCCTGGATTACATATTCAAACTGCTGTCTCTGTAAAACATTTTTATCACAAAAGAAAAAAAAAGAAAAAAGTTAGTATCATATACTGTAACAATCCAGAAATAGGCTTACTTCATCTTCATTTGCGAGAAGTCAACTCTGAAGAACAGTAATTTTTATGGTAAATAAATACACACATTGGAAGACTTGTTATGCTACATTTTTAATTTATTTAAAATGTCAGACATGTCATTTTCTTTGTCCACTGTTAAAAAGCCACATTGAAATTAGCCAGTGATTGGTTGTATTAAAATTATAAACACAGTATTATTTACTGTATTAATCTCTATTTTTTGTTCTGCTATCACATTCTACAGGGGCCATTAAGGGAGAATATAGTTTTACTGAGTAAATATCCTCTAGTAAATTGGATTGTTTGGAATAGATATTTGATTTCTTTACCTTGAAACTTTCAATACATTAAAATACATTCGCTTATCTGGCTGGAATAAAAGTACATTATTACTGTGACGATTTGCAGTGTATTTGTGGCCTTCAGTAGAAAGAGTAATTACGCTTTTAAACATTGGTGTTGGAGAAATTCCTGAGAATTCTAGTGATATAGACAAGAAAACAAAGTAATCAAAGCAATACAGAGTTTTCACTCAAGGCACAAATAACCAGGCTTCAAATTAAGCAAAGTGCATAGACTTAATTATAGGTAGTCCTCAACTTAACAACTATTCATTTAGTGACTGTTGCAATGGCACAGGGGTGAAATCTGCTTACCCTCCTTACCGGTTCGGAAGTGCATGCGCCATGTGCGCTCGCCAACCCTCTGTGCATGTGCAGAGGGTAAAAAACTTGTTACTTCCTGGTTAAAACCAGGAAGTAATGACAACCAGGTGGGTGGGTGGGCAGAGCCTCAAGCTGCCGTCACTACTGGTTCTCTGAACCACCAGCTGTCATCGCTACCAGTTTGGCCAAACCAGGAGCATTTCACCCCTGCAATGGCACTGAAAAAAGTGATTTATGATCATTTTTCACACTTAATAACCACTGCGATATCCCTGTGGTCATGTGATCAAAAAGACACTTGGTAACTGGCCTTGTGGTTATAAGTCAAGGATTACCTGAGGGATACACTTTTGGAAGACCTGAAGGGACAGTTTAGAGACAGAACATCCTGGAGAAGATCTATCTATGTAGCCACTAAGAGTTAACATTGCTTTTTTTATAATTTTATGAAGGATTATAGGGCAAAAACCTACTACAAAAATACATTTAAAAAATGAAATATTTAGAACGTGAAGAATCCCCTCCTTAACCAAAAAGCGCAGGGGGGGGGGGAGAAAATATAGGAAACTTCTCCTTCACTCCTCAAAATTATATTTAACATTAACAGCTTATTGCTGTCTCTTACAAGACAACCAAATACTTCCATTCCATACTTCACCCCATTTTCTATAAACTCATCTCTAAGTCTTCAGTTCTCTTTATTAATTGCCAAAGAGCCATTCAAATTAAGAGTTAGCATTGCTTGATGGAAATTTATTAATTGATTGGCCTCTAGTGGCTACAGGTTTATCCCTTTATCTCCAATAAAGTAATGTTATCTGATGAACCTAGGAGGCATATCTTCTCTGTCGTGGCTCCCAAGGTTTAGGCTGGCCTGATTCTGCAACCCTTTAAATGATTTCTGAAAACATGGTTTCTCCCCCCTCCCTCCCCCAAGCTCTGAGATAAATTTTGGTGTGTACATCAGTATGCAATATTTGTTCAGTTTGGGCATGTTTGTTTCCTCCTGGGATTTATTGTGTTCATTTCTGTTAACCGTATTTAGGTATTGAAAATGTTTTTTAATCTGCATGCTGCTCGTGGTAAATTTTTCATTGGAAAGCCTTACAAATGCAGTTTGTTTTATTTTTGCTTTAGCAATACCATTTTCTCCAGAGAATATAAACACACACAAATTTTCCCCATCATTGTTAATCAGGGGCCATTATGATCACACATTTCACTTCATGATTTACTAGTTCTTAGTTTTTGCTGTCAGAGCTTCAGAGAGATATATGTGCGTAATCGGCTTGGCGTTTTCATAAAATATTACGAACACATCTGTCTCTCCTAGGAAATGACCATCAGGTTGCTACTGTACATGGTTGTCAATTTCCTCCTTTACAAAAACACCTTAAGATAATTTTTATGATTTGAGCCAAGACATTATTTGGCAGAAGAAAATCGTTCCTAACAAGGATTAGGCCTACACCCCACCTCCAAATTGGGACACTTTTGCAAGGTCTCAGACCAGAATCTCCTGGTAAGAAAGCTATGTATGTGCTTAATCAGTCAACTTGTACAGTCATCCTCCTCAGCACAAGACTTGGGACAACATACATGTCCATAATGGAAAAAATCAATACAAGCTACATAATAAAATATAAAAATTCAAAGGGACGACAGAGAACTGAAAAAGCTTTTTGGATGAGAAGCAAAAGATCTTCAAAGAAAAACCAGAAAGTCCAGTTACCTTTTGAAAAAGCACCTTTGGGGCAACCATGACCTGGATGGTTGAGGATCTCCATACAATAAGATCTGATTCTTGGGGGGGAAACTCGGTCTCTAAAGTTTTTTGAGAGGCAGGCAGGCATTAATGGGATTGTGGAGGTGTAGGGAATGATATTCTACAGGGTAAAAGCAGCAAGAGAAACAGCAGAGAAGGTAGACTCTGTTGTGAAGGGTCTTCTACAGCAGGAAGAGACATCCAGCTTATCCAGGCACTGGTGGGGAAAAAGGCAGGTTTCTCAGGAAGTCCATTTATATTCCAACCAGGTATCCTGTATTCTTGCCTTCTAGAACTTTAATTTCCATGAGCTTTCCTTGTACTTTGACTTTTTGAAATGGGAAGAAATCCCATCTCCTCCCACAGAAGCCAACATCAGAAGACTTTCTAGCTCTCCCTCCAGAATTAGTGGGAGAGGTACTCACTGTGCTATAGAAAAAAAGATCTTCCATATAACTCCAGGATCCTGCTCTGCTAATAGCTCATGGAATAATAACTCATGCAATATTACCCTCAAAAGATTTAAGAGCATTTATTTATTTATTTATTTATTTTATTTATTCGATTTATAGACCGCCGTTCTCCAATGGACTCAAGGCGGTGTACAGTTAGAACAAAGC
>JANHZT010003697.1:0-20114 GCA_032468215.1 Stegonotus admiraltiensis | reverse complement strand
TGTGTGTGTATATATATAAAAGTGGTGTCTTTAGAATGGCAATTGATTTAATTATATCACATGCCACTGGAGTACATTTGTTTTTGATTCAAAAGATTACATAGATTATGTACTATAGAAAGTGTGATTAGCCAACAGGATCAAGTGACATGCATATCCTGAGAACAGACTGCCTCTAATAATAAACTGAATTTCATCAGTTTAGCCTTCCTTACTAAGCAGATTTATGAAGCTAGTCCGGCATAGTTTTCCACATATGAACACATGCAAACTGTTAAACACACTAAAGTGATTATGTGATAATACATGATTGGCATTCTGCAAGCGGTGAAGTATGGGTGAAGTTTCTGGGGTGCCAGCTGAGGCTGTCTGAGCCTGCTGATCCAAATCTGTATTTCCAAGAGGGGTGAGAAGTTGATTGATTTGTTTAATTTAATGGGTTATATTAGTATGATAAAAGCTGGATTGCTATTCACTGCTTACCTTCAACTAGTACTTGTTCTGACAAGCTTTTTGTGGTGTCCCAGATAAAATTGATTCACATGGATCAATAGTTTTGCATACTTAGGCAAAAAATAACTTGCCTTATCATTGCCCCATCAAAACAGGTTTTCACAGACCCAGAGAGTGTGATGCCTAAAGGGATATGTTTTATTTGATTTCTCTTCTTTCTCTTCTATCATGTGGTTGATCTCCTTTATTCCAAATTATCTGGAGTCTGATATGAAGCAATTGTACTATAGTGCATTCACTAACCATGATCACAGGAAGCCTTGATTCACACACTTCACTAAGCCCTAGTGTGGAAAAAGGAATTGGTTTCAACTTACAATATAGAAATCATCTGTCAAATTATGGCTTAATAAGGTATTCCATGATTTTAATCAACTTTTATTTTTCAACGAATCTTGCCTTAGTGTCATGTGTGAATCAAAACACAACCTCTAGGTTGCTAGGATGATCATGGTTTCAAACCTCAAATGTGTGTTGGAATAGCCCTTGCTAATATGTTATTTTTGTTCTTGGAACATATTTTTATAAGAATTGGGTGTGTGGATCTTTGATAAGTGGCTATTACATGTAAATGTGGAAAGAAACTTATAGGTTGCCAAGTTAGTTGATAATCCATTTCCAAAATTATTTTCAGCGTGTAATTCATGGGCGACTGCATAATCAAAACTGCACTCTTTGTTGTTTGTTTCTTTATAAATCCTCTTTAAAAATAGCAATCTTGTATTCATTTCTTTACAGAGGTATCCTTCCATCTCTTTGCTTTGATCTGCAGATGAAGATCTATCGTGGCAGTTTTCAATTCTTTGAGGTAAAATGTTTGCTTTATTCCTTCTTTTACTAATGTTGCAACATGAAATACTTTAGAAGCTGAGCACTAATGTATTATAGTTTCTAGCAGATTCTACAAAACGCATCACAATGTACCGCTAGCAAGCTGGAGCTCACTCAATACAGGCAGTTCTCAATTGAGCCCAAAATTTCTGTTGCCAAGTGAAACTTTCGTTAAGTGAATTTTGCCCCATTTTACTACTTTTATCGCCACAGTTGTTAAGTGAATCATGCAGTTTTTAAGTTAGTAACATGGTTGTTATGTGAATCTGGTTTCCCCGTTTACTTTGCTTGTCAGAAGCTTGCAGAAACTGATCACATGACCCCAAGGCATTGCAAATACGTCATAAATACTAGTCAGTTGACAAACATCTGACTTTTGATCACGTGGCCACAGGGATGCTGCAAAGGTCGTAAATGTGAAAAATGGTCATAAGTCACTTTTTTTAGGGCCATTTGAACAGTTATTAAATGAACTGTTGTAAGTCGAGGACTACCTTACATTAAGGCTGGCCTTTTCTAGCCTGGGGTCATCCAGCTGTCTGTGAGTATAGTGACTACAAGACCCAATAACACAAAGTCCCTTGAGGTCTAGGAGTTAAAGCACCAAATTGAAGAAGAGTATTATCTGTAGTTTGGGAATATTATGACGTGATTAATTTTATTTTTATAATCTAGCAACTAAGTTCTCATAATGGTCATTCATAATGGATATCATTTTTAACCTTCAGAAAACCTTTAGAAATTAACCACAAATTTTATTTTTGATGAAAAGCTGTGACAACTTCAGGATAAATAGAAGAGAATCCTGCATAGGAATCACACACAGAATTGCCACACTTAACAGTAATTTTCAAGCAAGGTGATCTCATAACTTGGTTAATAGGAATTATGTCAGTGTTATGATTTGTTCTTGCATTGTTGAATCTACCATCCAATCAAATCTCATAATTATTGTGACAAGTTTGTCAATATCTTTCAAATAGAAGGTCTCCAACCCAACCACTCTTCAAACATTCTTAAGCATTCTCACCTCATTCTATCTCCACATTTGGAGATTCAATTTTATTTCTCTCATAAATCCACTGAAGAACCACAGTGATGATAGTCAAGAGAAGGTAAAAATCAATATGTGACTTGGCTACATACTTGGCATTGCCCATTACCAAAATACCTATTAAGTTAAAAATTCCAGAAAGGGCTGGTTGGACTCTTATCAAGTTCACAAGGAAACTCTTGATGTTAAGTTTATGTGATTTTCCCAAAGGTGCTTTTTCAAAAGGCAACTGGACTTTGTTTTTCCTTGAAGACATTTCATTTATCAGCTTCTTCAGAAGAAGCTTCTTGGAATGAGAAGTGAAATGTCTTTAAGGAAAAACAAAGTCCAGTTGCCTTTGAAAAAGTATCTTTTGGAAAATCACATAAACTTAACATCAAGAGTTTCCTCATGAACTTGATAAGATCTGGATGACTGAGAATCTCCATAGACATTTGTATGATTTTATTCTTAAAAACATGAATCTCACTATGGATATATCTGATCTGATACATAATGAGTATTTTTTTGGGGGGGGGGGAATCAGATTTCTTGCCTCAAGTTCAAATGCTTTTTGTTCAGAAAAGGAGGTGAAATTTAGATCTCTCTCCAGGGAGGTCCTGTTCTCTGATCTGGAAGTTTCTCCCCTTTCATCACAGATATATTGGAGAAATATTTGGTTGCTATTTAAGATAAATTCTAATACAGATTGTGTGGGAAGAAAGTTGAGCATTCTAATTCCACCAAATTTTTACTGCTATCAACATTGACGTTAAAGTCCATCTTCTTTCGTTTAATAATCTGAAACAGAAAAAAACCCCAACCAAAATATGAATGTATGACTCCTATTCAGAGTTATGTATAGTGATGGCAAATTTGTTTTAAATACATCAACCCTACATGGAATAAAATAAATGTATGCCTGTAATCTATCAACATTGACAATATCTTTCCATTACTCTTGTCAACTGGAGCTAAGAAAGAGAGACCTTGGTAGCTGGCAGTATTCTAAGATCAGATAAGATCAGTAGCTAGTGAATGTTAGGCTGTCTAACTGTCAATTAAGACAATATCTGTCTTGGTTGCAACTAGGGCCTAAAGTAGCTGTTTGGATTTTGATCGAAAACATTTCTGAAGACTCTGAAGTACTTGTAAAGCCATTCCTAGATTGGAGTTTTGCAGTGCTCTCTTCAAGCGTGTGTTCTTTCTAAACCTGAGCTGCTAATTTCTGAAAGACATAGAAGAGAAGAGAATTCTTTATTGGCCAAGTGTGATTGGACAGACAAGAAATTTGTCTCTGGTCCACAAGCTCTCAGCCTGTACATGCAAGCAACAAGTGATAAATCATTATCATAATCATAAAATGCAATAGTCATAAATCATAAGATGTAACACTCAGTGATAGTCATAGGTTGCTAAATAAGCAATCAATATAAATAATTCTAGTATGCTAAATAAAACAATATAAATGATAAGATACAAGCAACAAATTTATATTCATAAGAAGATAAAGACATGGGTAATAGGAAAGATGAAAAGAAAATAGTAATATACAGTCCTACTAGGTAGTTTGACAGTGTTGTGGGAATTGTTTAGCAGAATGATGCATGGGGGAAAAATTGTCCTCGTGTCTACAGGTAGTTGTTTTGGCATGCAATGCCCTGTATTAGCGCCATCTTGAGGGAAGAAGCTGAAACAGTTTATGTCCAGGATGTGAGGGGTCTGTAGGTATGATGTGAAAGCTTGTACTTATCCATTTTTACATTCTGAAATGTATCTGTGAAAAATAATTTCTGAGTATGATAACAACTCTTATGGTCTAGAGTCCGGAAACAGGAACAGATCTTCGCACATGTATCCTTTCATGTGCTTTCACATATTATCATGCTTTCAATTTTTCTGTCCCCATCCCATTCCCTGAGGTTTTTGGATCTTTAAAACATGGGAGGACAAAATATGGGCTCCATTTTTTGCAACCCTCCAAAAAATCATGCTAACAAATACCGAAGTGATGAAACACACAAGTTTTAAAAATATAGCAGTAATTCAATAGAAATGGTTGAACTGTGATTGTTTTATTTGTCCCATATCAAAGAGCATCCTGCATTTCTGACCTTTAGGGAGCAGTTAAAAATCACAGATACCACTTAGGAAAAATGTTCCCCCTTTCTCTGAAGAACAGCTATTCTTTTGTTTTGCAGTTACCTTGAGCTAATACACAGATTAATCGTACTTTTTTTTGTGTTGCTCATCTTGTTAATTGACACCAAAGGGAAATACCTGACTTAAAGATGATCAAGGTGTGTCTTCTTTCACTGGGTTTGATACAATGAGATTTCCAAATGACCAGAGAACCTAGTACTTGCAGTGCATTAATACGAGGCTAATACATTTATAGTGGCATTCTATGGAATGGCACCAATTTCTCCAGATGCTTGAAAGGTAATACTAAATTCCTGACGTATGTGGTTGAACGGATTGTAAACACTGAGCTCAAATAGGAATAAAATGCAGAAAGGATTCTGTCAGCTTTCCCTCATGAGTCACAGCCATTCAGAAAACACTTGGTTGGTGCCAAGGTAGACATGTATGCACTAGTGAGCTGACTAACTCAGTGAGAGTTAATAATAACAACAAAAGTGTTTGCATGAACTGAAGATGAATATAGTTGATAAAAAATTCATTTCAACCATTTCAGATTGAAATCTGTTGGTGACGTCCTTTATTCCTTTGTCTAAGTTCAGTAACAGAGTTTCCTGGAAAGTTGCACTGTCCTTCCTGCTGGATGCTAAAATAATTCTAATACTGGGTTTGCGACGAGTCTTACAGGAGCATAGTTCTCACTCACCAGACTGGCCTTTTTGCTTTTACATAGTTTGTTGAGAAAGTAAAATTATTGGAGAAACACCTGATGAAAATGTTTAAATTTTAGCATGTGAATCCATCTAAATTGTAGCACTGAATTTCTGGCTTTGGTTCCATGTCATGGATTTGGTAGTACACACTAGGTCTATAAACTTCAATTGGATAAAAGACTCCATCAGCTTTTGAAAGGACACAAAAGGGTCTAGCTTGCAAGAGAGGGCCATGTTTCATAAATATATTTAATTAAACAAACTATTTAATAACCAAATATTATTAAGACACATTTGTACTGACCTCCTTCCCCTCCCCATTTCTTAAATCACATTAATGCAAATATTTCTTTTCTTTCTCCATGATGCTGATTTGGTTATTGTCCACTTGGGTATGCTGTTGAAGGATGGGATATTTACAAACATAAAAGAATCTTAGCTAGGAATTTGATTATGCAAATATGTATGACATGTATGGTGTCATATGGATAGCAGATGTATTCATAGCAAAGCTATATTAATAGCGAGTTAAAGAGGTTTAGGGTCTAAGTTTATGGAGTTGATAAAAATCATTTGTTTGGGGGGAAGTTTTCATATCGGAGCTGAGAATTCTTGGACATGAAACAGCCTACTTCCATCCTGGTTGTCCTTCAAATTTATTAGAACCATAGCTCTCTGGATACTACCTAGGAATTCTGGTTGCAAAAGGTTGGCACAGTCCATGTAAAAATACCATAGGATCTGGATCTGGTTTCTCTATTGTACTTTGAGTGAAACATGATCCCCCATAACTTGAAAAAACAAATCATATAACTTGGAAAACAAGCTGTTTTCCAAGACTTGTCTTCTCCCTCAAGACAAGATTATGGTGTAGAAGGTAAAGTACATGGGCCCTCTATTGGATAACCACCTGCTACTATTAAAAAAATATATGTCAGTGCCTAAGGCTAAGATGATTTGTTTGCTTTCTTTCCAGGGAGATGTACATTGTGCAGATGTAGATAGTAAACAGCCACGATTCAGTGCATCTCTGGCTAAAAAGGAATGTAGGAACTGTCCTAGCAAAATTCTCCAAAGAACTCTATCCCATTCTGTGATATTTCATTATTTCAGCCAATGGTAGATTGTGAGTTCAAGTCCCGCCTTAGTCACGAAAGCCATCTGGGTGACCTTGGGCCGGTCACTCTCTCTCTCAGCCCAACTCACCACTCAGCATTGTTGGTGTGAGGAAAATAGGAGAAAGATGTGTTGGATGTGATTGCTGCCTTGAGTTATTTGTAAAAAAACAAAACAAAACGAAGGCATGAGATCCCTACCTGAAACTTTGCCCAGAAATGGCCCAAGCCCAATAGTATCCAGAAGGGTAGATGGAGTCACACTGAAAAAAGTAGAGGCATTCTGGGGATGTTGTTGTCTTTTTCAATTGTTAACTCCAGGAGGATACCAAACAAGGAGGTTTTTAAGTAAGTTTCTTGACAGATTTTCTCCTCAAACTCCCTTCCCTTATCCCAACCTGGAAGAAATGTCAGGAAAATAATTGGAAATACGTTCTTCTGAATACAAGATGAAGCTTAAAAGGTAAAGGTAAAGGTAAAGGTAAAGGGTTCCCCCCACACATAAGTGTTAGTCATTCCTGACTCTAGGGGATGGTGCTCATCTTCATTTCAAAGCCTAAGAGTCAGCACTGTCTGAAGAGGTCTCCGTGGTCATGTGGCCAGCATGACTAAATGCCAAAGGCGCACAGAACGCTGTTACCTTCCCACCAAAGGTGGTCCCTATTTTTCTACTTGCATTTTTTACGTGCTTTTGAACGGCTAGGTTGGCAGAAGCTGGGACAAGTAACGGGAGCTCACCCCGTTATGCGGCACTAGGGATTTGAACTGCTGAACGGCCAACCTTTCTATTGACAAGCTCAGCGTCTTAGCAACTGAGCCACCATTTTCCTTAAGATGAAGCTTATTTCCGTTTAAACTATTGTCAGAGTAATGGCTAAGATTATTTCCATGAAGTTTATGTCATCATCTATTCATCTGGGAATCTGTTCAGTTGGGCAGGTTGGGCAGCCAATAGTTGCTTTGAAACAGAGTTATAGGGCTTCTGGAACAAATGAACAATAAACAGCAAAGAGTGGGCATTTTCTTTACTGCCTTCTGCCCGTCATCTGGATTTTTGCAGCCCTGATCCAGATGGTAAACTTAAAAGTAACTGCTTCAAAGCAAGTAATGGTGTTTCCAACATGTCAACATTTCTGTGCATTTTAATCTTCAAAATCCTGTTAACATGCATTGCTTTCTCCCCTAACAAATGGGTAGTACATTGCATGTATTAGCATGTCTATTCAACTGGTTTTTATTTATCAAAAATTGCAAATGTGTATATTTAATCCAAAATCTATGGAGATTCTCAGTCATCCAGGTCATGGTTGCCCCAGAGGTGCTTTTTCAAGAGGCAACTGGACTTTCTGGTTTTTCTTTGAAGACGTTTCTCTTCTCATCCAAGAAGCTCCAAGTTGTTTCCACCATCTTTCTCCCAGCTTGGAACTGAACCAGATGGATTTTCATTTCAACAGGGAAAGCCAGATTCACTTAACAATTGTGTTACTAACTTAACAACTGCAGGCATTCACTTAACAACTGTGGCAGGAAAGGTCACAAAATGGGGCGAAACTCGCTTAACATCTGTCTCGCTTAGCAATCAAAATTTCGGGCTCCGTTGTGGTCATAAGTAAAGGACTACCTGTAATTGCTTTAATGATTACAGTTAGAACTTGTCTTTCCTCTAGGAACTCAGTTTTGTGTAGCTATAACTTTCCACATACTTTGGTTTTTTTTTTCTTTAAGTCTACATTGAATGAAGAATGATTGGTTCAGAGTCACCCAATGAGCTGCATGGCTATGGGGGGAACTTGAAACTATGTCTTCCCAGGTAGACGCCAGCCATACAACCATTATACCATTATAATTTCTTCACAACTACCTGTATTCCATATCAGGATAGTTTTAAAAGAGGAAAGGCTTCCTTTGAGTTGAGCTTAACTGCTGTGACATCATGGACATGAGTTTTTCTTGGCAGCAAGAAGAGTGTGCCATTGTCATTTTTCAGGGTATTTGTTTGGCTTTCCAGCATAACCTACTTTCCTGGAAGTCTCTGAGCCAACTCTCATCAGGACCAATCAGTCAAGGTTGTCCAGGTCCTGCCCCCTGTACAGAAGCATGGTTAATACTGTGTTCTTGCCAAAATGTTGCAGGAGGGTAAATGTGGAATTGTGTCTAAGAATAATGTATAAAATGTCAAGATTCTGCAAAAGCCAATCCTTCCAAGAACTGATGTTGATTATGATTTTTTTAAAAAAAATATTTATTTCTTTTTAAAAAAACCTTTTAGTGATATGCACAAACATTGTGTAGGTTGATGGACTGCAACAGGCAGTCTGTGCTTGTCTTAGCAGTGTCATTAGAGGCTTTGCCAACTCCATGGGAGGCAAGAGTGCCATGAGATTTTCCCCCCACCCCACAGCATGGATATATTATCAAATTAAATTGCTATCAGCTAGTCCTTGAGTGGGGTGAAAACTGGCCAAAATGTTTACATTTTTAAGAAAGGTAAAAAGGTAAAGGAGTCCCTGCGGATTTTATTCTGCTGGTCATTGCTGACTATAGTGAACAGTGTTCATCTCCATTTCAAGGCCATCGAGCCGGTACTGTCTGAAGCCATTTTCATGGTCATGTGGTCAGCATGATGTTACGGAGCAAGAGTCATTCTGTCCCAAAGAACCTATATTTGCCAGGATGCTCTACCCAGTTTGGCTTGCCACAGAAGCATATAGGCTAACTTTGCTGGCACTCCACAGTACAGGTAGTCCTCAACTTTACAACCACAATCGAGCCCAAATTTTCTGTTGCTGAGTGAGACAGCTGTAAAGTGAATTTTGCCCTATTTTATGACTTTCCTTGCCACGTTTGTTAAGCCAATCACTGCAATTGTTAAGTTAAAAACAGAGTTGTTAAATGAATCTGGTTTCTCCATTGACTTCGCTTATCAGAAGGTTGCAAAAGGTGATTACATGACCCTGGGACACTGCAACTGTCATAAATGTGAGTCAGTTGCCAAGCATCTGAATTTTGATCATGTGACCATGGGGATGCTACATTGGTCATAAGTGTGAAAAATGGTCATAAGTTATTTTTTTCAATGCCATTTAACTTCAAACGGTCATTAAATGAACTGTTGTAAGTTGAGGACTACCTATACTCAAGGACAAGGCACTCTCATGTTTAAGTCAGTTGTCACTTACCAGTGTTGTGGTAAGGTCAGTTCTCCAGAAATGCAAATGGGAAAAACAAGAGCTGTTTCTAAACATTTTTTTAGGTTTTTAATTTTCAAGTTGAGTTGGACGCTTTCCGCAGTGATTCAGCAAATGTTGGCCATTTCAAGGAGAAATTTGGTGGCTCTGGTGCTGACCTTCCCTTCACACTGCTATCTCTGCTTGTAAATTGCTGAGGAAAAATGCCTGAAAAACTTATTATGTGTTGAAACCTTGACAGAGTCAAGATTAAATTAGATAAATGTCTTGCATCATATCTATTTTCATTCCGTTCTACCCTGCAAAGGAAGCAGCTGCAGTGTTTAAATGCTTCCCTATGATAGGACGAGATTAATTTGTCCTATTTCAGACGAATTGCAAAATGTCAAATTGAATTGCTTTCCCCTCAAACTGCACACTCAGATTGGATCACTGGATGTGCCTTCTTCGATTCTCACATTTGTAACTGGAATTGAATCAGGGCTGGTTTATAGCCAGGAAATTTCTGGAAGTTAACTGCCTACACCCATGTATACGCAGAGGAATTTTCCACATCCAAATGAAGTAAGGGCTGGTGTCTTCCAGTCAAAGCACCCCTCCAAATGATTTGTATGGCTCTAGCAATCCCTAGCATTTCTCATTATTCTAGAACAGGGGTATCAAACTCAAGGCCCGTGGCCAGATCTGGCTTGCGGGGTGCTTAGATCTGGCCTGCGGGACTGCCCTGGAAATAGTGGACCAACCTACGGTGCTCTGCCAGCGAAAACAGAGCTTGGGAGGGCCCTCCCTCCTGCCTGTGGCCCTCCCCAGCTCCGTTTTCACTGGCAGAGGGTTGCAGGAGGCTGACCCAGCCAGAAACAGAGCTTGTGAGGACCATGCGTGTCATCCCCCCCCCCCGAGCTCCTTTTTCACTGGCAGAGAGTTGTAGGAGGCCATCATAGCTGAAAACGGAGCTTGGGAGCCTGTTTTCACTGGCAGAGCACTCGGGCCCCTACAGGTGCCCCTCAACACAAGTGATGTCATGCTGGCCACACCAAGCGTGGCCACACCCCTTTGACCCCAGTCCCCCAAGGTCAAACACAAACCTGATGTGGCCCTCAATGAAATCGAGTTTGACACCCCTCTTCTAGAAACCAGTCTAGAAATCTCATGCCAGCTTCTGAGCCTCTCACCCTTGTTTTCTTTTTGGCAGAAAATTGTACTATAGAAATGTGACCATTTTGCCACCTTATGCTACCCTACGTTCATGGAGAGCTTTGAGGGCTGCAAATGGTGGTGGGGGAGGGGCTAGGAAGCATCAGAGTAGATCCATGTTGTCCAGCAAATATCAAGCATATTTCAAAACACTAGCATTAAGGGATCTTCTGTGTGGAATCCAAGAATCCAGTCAAACATTTACAGCTGATTTCTCTTTTTTAATGGGCTGGTAGCTCTGATGTGGCAAAGGCCATAATGTAAATAGAATAGAATAGAATTCTTTATTGGCCAAGTGTGATTGGACACACAAGAAATTTGTTTTTGGCGCATAAGCTCTCAGTGTACATAAAAGCTATAAGTGATAAATCATGATCATAGTCATAAAAATACATTCATCATAAATCTTAAGATACAACATTTAGTGATAGTCATAGGATACTAAATAAGCAATCAACGTAAATCATACTAGGAGACTAAATAAAACAATTAAGTAATAAAGATAGAAGCAACAAACTTATAGTCATAACTGTTGCATATGTGTATTGTTACAGAGTTCCCTATTGGTTGGCCAGGGCCTCCTGACGTTGATTGGGTGGCAGCTCAAGTATAAAAGAGCTGTCAAGCGCGGGAGTTGTTGTTGCTAATCCTGTTAACGTTGAATAAATTGTTGCTCGTTGCTGGTCCCCTCCCCTCATGCCTCGTGATTAGCCCACGGCAGTATTAAACAATAACTTTCAAATTAATTACCAACATATGGCCTGGTTTTGTGGGAAGCTCTTATAATGTGTTGGACAATCCTAGTATGTACTTGGTAATTATGATGTAAGACCGTCTTCGATCAGTGCTAATTAGAGATGCTGACCTGCAAATTTTTCTTAAATTACTTTTGATTGTTTACAGAGAAACCAGTCTCAGCCTAGATGGTATCAGATGACATTTAATGGGTCAGCCTCTGATTCTTGTCAGTGTGAATACTGTGTGTGTAATAGCTAATTAGACTGCAGCTGGGCCATTTTAAGTTCCTCTCCAAGAAAAACTGAAACACATACCAGACAGTTTTTTCTGAAATCTTAATTTAATTCAGAAGGTTGCAGGGAAGAGGTGAAAGCTATATAACTTTCAACAGTTTTATGAGCAATTAGGATAAATGGTCTAAAAGGATTTTCTGCATTTGCTGAGTCCATGGGGGTGATTAAAAAAAAAAACGGCACCCAAAGCCCCGCCCCTTTTTTGGCTGCCATCTTGCCTTTTTTGGATTCCTCTCCCCCTCCTATTGTGGACACCTCTGAGCTTCCAAAGGAAAATTCTGAAAGAATGGATACCAGGCTTCAAGTCTGCCAAGGATGGTATTCTCTGCTTCAGACATTGTTTCTCTGGTTCTGAGATATATTTTAGTTATTGTTAGCAGATGAATTGAGGAGGTTTTTAATCAGTTTATCATACATTTTCCTGGAAAATTCTGGGGAATGCACTATTGTGAGTGTATGAGAATATATTCTGACCTACTCCCCTTTCTCTACCAATTTCGTTGTATACATGATGTACAATGACAATAAAGGCTATTATTATTATTATTCTCTAGCGGTAAGAAGTAATCATGGCATCAATCAGATTACATCTATACAGCATGCTAACCTGGAAAAGATCATTTTTGTTTCCAGTGTAGGTCAATAGCTGCATGGAATTGCTGGGGGTTATGATCTGGAGATTAGAAGCTGATGATACCCAGATTTATTTGTCTATATTTTCTTCAGAAAATGGCCAAGTTCCCTAAATGCCTTTCTGCAGGCAGGAATGGACTAGATGAGAGATAACAAATGGACATTGAATCCAAGTAACACTGTGTCTCTTGTGAACAACTTCAAAGATGTAGTAGATCTGTCTGTTCTGAATGGACTTGAAGGAGGAGGTATGCATTTTTTAAGTGTTTGTGGATCCAGAACTCTAGATCAAAGCAATGGACAGGAACACCTTTGATCAGCTTTTCTGGTATGTCAACAGCATTCCTTTCTGGAAGATAATAACCATAAAGCTATGATGCATGTGCCGGCAACTTCCAGGGTAGACTATAGTAATGAGATTTACATTGGGCAACAGAATAACAGAATTGGAAGGGACTTTGGAGGTCTTCTAGTCCAACACCCCTCCCCCATCCCCTGCTCAACATTTGTCTCTTATCTGGAAACTTCAGCTGATAACAAAAGGTTGGTTTTAGGAAGGATGCAAAGAGATCATATGATCCCTATGCTTAAAGTCCTGGTCATTATTTTAAAAGTCCTCTATTACTTAGTTTCAGGTTATTAGCACATAGACTTATATACCGCTTCACAGTGTTTTACAGCCCTCTCTAAATGGTTTACAGAGTCAGGATATTGCCCCCAACAACCTGGGTCCTCACTGTACCAACCTCGGAAGGATGGAAGGCTGAGTCAACCTTAAGCAGGCCAGGATCAAACTCCTGGCAGTGGGTAGAATCAGCCTGAAATATTGCATTCTAACCACTGCGCCACCACAGCTGTTTTAAGAAAAGATATGAACTTCCATGTTTACTGAGAATATTTGTGGACCAGTTATGATTACCTGAAGCTCATCTGACAATGACTAGAACTCATCCTTCTCTGTTGCCATCCAAGCTCACCTGAAAAGCTGAGAGGCATAATATTTTCATTAGCTTTTAAATAAGCCATTGGAACCCATATTTCATGCAGGCTTTTAGATCGTTTTAACTCTTGATTTTTTTTTTTTACTTATTTGCATTTTTCACTGTCATTAAAATTGTGACCTTAATTTGTTTTTTGTAAACCACTGAGGTTCTTCAATAGTTGATATTATGTCAATTTAGATCAATCAGTAAAATCAAATCAGACATTTTAGATCACTGGGTGGGATTCTTGATATATCTAGATATCTATTTTTCTAGATTTATCTATCATCTTCCAACAATGTGTAGAATTTATATCCTTGCAATCCTTGGAGCTAGAAGTACACCTTAACCTTTGAGAAATGTTTTTTTTTTTTTGAGAACAAAAAATGGCTGCTTTTAATATTTTTTTTCTTTTGTTCTCCTTGTTTCAGATGTCGAATAATCCTTGTAACAGGTAGTATTCCCTGTATATTCTGCCTTCAACTGGCAGTCACCTTTTTAAACTAACTTTACCTCAGTTTAAAAAGTGGAAATTCCTCATCAAACTATGGCTGCGGCAAAGAAACGTTCAAGTACCTCCCCTCCCGATGGCGGATGGGGATGGATGATTGTGATTGGCTGCTTCCTTGTTACGATCTGCACTCGAGCTGTGACCAGGTAAACCTTGGGGTCCATGAAACTTTGCTCTATTTTACTAATCTTGTCCTTTGCTTCAAAGTCACGGGCAAGGATTTCTAACGACCGGGATGAAAACAAAGAGAAGTGGACAGCTTGTGGGCTCTTTATTTATAGGAATATCTTTACATTTCTGCTGGTCAGCTCTCCTTGTAGTTTAATTGAAACTTTATCATGCAGATGTTAGTTCCTTACTTAAGTTTTGAACTGCAGTTTCTGCTGCCTTCAGCCTGGGTTCACGAGAACGATCAATTATTGATTTCACGCTGTCCGGCTCTACTTGGAATTTGTTAATTTGAGCTTTCATTGTATTCATATAATTTCAGGAAAAGAGGATGCTATGTTGAAATCCAGAGCGGGAATATTTTAACTATTATGCCAGTATCTTTATGAACCTAATTGTCTCATAATTTACCATAAGGTTACCTTACAACCATAGAATAATTTACCATAAGGCCAGTTTGGTCCAGTGGCTAAGGCACCAGGCTAGATACCAAGACCCTGTAAGTTCTAGTCCTGCCTTTTTGGTGATGGTCGTTAAGCAAATCTGGTTGTAAAACAAACATGGCAGTCGTAAAGTGAATCCATTGTTCAACTACTGAGTATTTTTTGCCAAAAACCAGAAATAAACCTTGTTCTTAAATTTACATACACTTGTTCAATCTGTGTGAAAATAATTGTATTTAGAGATACGTTTGTTGCTGCTACTATCTCAAGATGATGGTTGATATGGAGGCTGGATTTGCAGATATTGTACACTGCAAGATTTGTATGCTGAAGAAACTCATCTCCATATCTTTAAACATGCATATGTTTAAAGTCCCTTGGGAGTTGGGCAGCATAGAAATATGATAAGTTAAATTAAATATCTTTTTAGAGATTTTGGTTTAGTTCTAGAATTAGTAGATCTTCGGTGAATTTCTATCTAAACTTTCACTCTGATAGTATCACATCCGATGATAAGTTTTCTTTTTTTCCTTTCCTCAGATGTATTTCAATATTTTTTGTGGAATTCCAGACTTACTTTGCACAAGATTATGCCCGGACAGCTTGGATCCATTCCATTGTAGACTGTGCTACTATGTTGTGTGGTCAGTATTTATGTACTGTACTGTATTACATGGCATATGATGCAATGCTCCATCCAGTAATACTTATATTTCTGCTGTTTTGTATTATGTATAACCTCATTATGCTTAATCCCAAATAACTAGAACCAAACAGACCCAGCTCTTGATTTAATCTTTCCTAACTCCTAATTCCTAATTCCCAGAATTGTTAATTGGAAATTTGGGGAATTGCAGTTGGAAAAGGCTAAAATAAAGTGAATTATTGTGGACCTGAGAAAAACCTACCTCCTTGACTTACATCCATTCATTTAGTGGCCTTTCAAAGTTACAACGGCATTGAAAAAAGTGACTTGTGACCGTTTTTCACATTTATGACCGTTGTAGCATCCCAATGGTCACATGATCAAAATTCGGACGCTTGGCAACTGGTTCATATTTATGACAGTTGCAGGGGTCAGGTGACCTTCTGATAGGCAAAGTCAATGGGGAAGGCAGATTCACTTAACAATCGTGTTACCAACTTACAACTGCAGGGGTTCACTTAACAACTGCAGCAGGAAGGGTCACAAAATTGGGCAAAACTCACTTAACATCTGTCTCGCGTAGCAATGGAAATGTTGGGCTCAACTGTGGTCGTAAGTCGAGAACTACTTCTACTTGCTTTATGAATTACAGTTAGAACTTGTCTTTCCTCCAGGAACTCAGTTTTTGTGTACCTATAACTGTCTACACACACTATTTTTTTTTCTTTATTTTTACATTGAATGAAGAATGATTGGTTCAGAGTCACCAAATGAGCTGCATGGCTATGGGGTAGTGGTGAAATTCAAAAAGTTTTCCCTACCGGTTCTGTGGTACCGGCTTGGTGGGTGTGGCTTGGTGGTCATGTGACCGGGAAAACCAACTATCACACTTTACACAAAAATAACACAAAAGCTACACAACTGACTCACACACAATGCAAAAGCAGCTGGACTTCACACAAAATGGCCCCTGCAACAAGCAGGAACCTCACAGAGTCACAGAGAGCTCAAAAACAAACCATCACATTTTACACAAAAATACCAGTTCGGGCAATAGGTAGTAAAAAAAAAAATGCTTTAAAAAGTAAAAAAAAGTTCCAACCATCGAGTGGCACATCTGATTGTCGGAACCTTTTTTTGAAAAGCATTTTTTTACTACCTATTTGCCCAAATCAGTAGTAAAAAAATGCTTTAAAAAAGTTCAGACGATCAGCTGTGCCGCGTGATAGTTGGAACTTTTAAAAAACTTTTGAAAGCATTTTTTTTAACTACCAGGCAAACCAGTAGCATTTTTACTACCGGTTCGGGAGCACCGCCCCGAACCGGTAGCATTTCACCCCTGCTATAGAGGAACCTGAATCTGTGTCTCCCCAGGTAGACTCCAGCCATACAACCATTATACCCACCTGGTATAGGCTTCTGTGAGTCACTTTGTCTATGTGAAACTAAAGCTTTGCCAGTATTCTCCGATCATCTTGAAATTAAACTTCTGAAAGGTGCTCTTTTTAAAATTTATTTAATATTAAACATAAGAATTATATTTCTCTGCCCATTCAAACTTTATGGAAAAGAGATCCTCTTCCTCTTGGAGGAACAAAAAAAATTGTTTAAAAATTCCAACAGAAGGTAAAGGGGACAGTTAAAGTAAATGAAGCGTTGGTACGGCTTTAAATAAAATAATTTTTTTTCTGGTATGAAAGTGGCACAGTGGTTAGAATGCAGTACTGCAGGCTACTTCTGCTGGCTGCCTGCAATTCGGCAGTTCAATTCTGACCAGCTCAAAGTTGACTTGGCCTTCCGTCCTTCTGGGGTCAATAAAAGGGGGACCCGGATTGTTGGGGACAATATGCTGACTCTGTAAACTGCTTAGAGAGAGCTGTAAAGCACTGTAAAGCGGTATATAAGTCTAAGTCCTATTGCTATTTCTTTTCCTTTCAAGCTCCTCTTGGGAGTTTCATCAGCAATCATGTCTCTAGCCAAGTGGGAATCATGCTTGGAGGACTCCTTGCATCTGCTGGATTTATCTTGAGTTCCTTTGCCACCACCTTGGAGCATCTTTACCTTTCCTTGGGCATTCTTACAGGTATTATTTCTGACACGGATATGATTTTTTACGCACACGTTAATGGGAGCTGTTGTTCTATTATCTGCAGTATTACATGGGAGTGTAATCCTGTGCATGAACGTAGGATACAATCAAACTGTGTTCAGCAGAATTTACACTTGATTTTTTTTATTTAGGATTACAGCTTGAGAACATTAGATCAGGGGTCCCCAATCCCTGGTCTGTGGACCACCACCAGTCCGCAGCATGCCAGAAACTGGGCCAAGCAAACAAGCAAAGCCCCATTTGTGGGATGCAGGCAGTATGCAAAACCACGCCCCCTCTGATCTGTGGAAAAACCTCTCTCCACGGAACTGGTCCTTGGTGCCCTAAAGGTTGGGGCCCACTTCATTAGATATTTGAATTAGGCTACTGTAATTTCCCTGTTACAGTTTGGGAATTGAGTAAGAGAGAACGTTTATACAAAGCCATCCAGTGGGAGTTACCTTCAAGAAAATTATCTTAGATATTTAAAATCTTAAACTTATAAAATTAGCTGTAGTCATATGTTTTTATCATTTAGCCTAGTGATCAGAAAGTAATGGCACAGTTGTAATTTTACTCTTCAAAGCTTTTTTTGCTGGTTGATTGCCGGAAAAAAAATGGTATTTGACTTGACATCCAAGAAAGAATTTAAAGAGAGAAGAGATTTTATAGATACTTTGAACAAAACCAACAAAGGAATAAAAAGAAACTTGGACTAGAACTAAAATTAGATCTGGAAAATAATACTCATATTTGAGTCATGACAAAACCTTAATTTTGGAATTTAAAATTTAGGTTTGCTGTTTTTTCATCTGGGTATATGTGAAGGCTTAACATTTAATGGTTATATATTTACTATGTTTACTTGTGGCGAACTGTATTGTCCAGAGTCTCATTCCCAATGAATTGAGTCCTTCCTTTTAAAAACAGAACAAAACTAAAGCTTCCCATTGTTCTCTTCCAGTTCAAAATGAGACATAGAAATGTTTATGCTAAAATTGCTGACTTATTCAAGCCTGCATTGTAGCTGTAGTGATGTGAGCTTACTGCTTAGACCCCTGCTATCTAATAACAACTTTGCAGAAATATTGCACTGAAATGCTGCCAAGAGCCTGTTTATACAAGGAACAAAAATCCTGTGTTATGATGGATATTTGATGTGTTGGGCCAACACCTCTCCATCAACCTTGGTTGGAAGCATTGTCTGTAAATGCATCTGTTCTTTTTATTGATGACATTCTAAAATATCCATAGAGCAGCGGTCCCCAACTTTTGTGGATTGCCGGCCCATCTGGGGAGGAAGGGGAGAGGGGAACCAGTCCGTGTGAGTAGCAGGCTGAGGTGCACACATATGTGCACGCATCTCAATTTGTGCAAGTTGAGCTGCGCAGGTGTATGCATGCACCAGCTCGCCACACATGCAGCCCGGTTCTGTATAGGACACGGCCCAGTAATGGGCCATGACCCGGGATTTTTAATGGGATTTATTATGAGAAAGGAAATATTTATGGAACCCAAAGCTTGCTTGCTTGCTTTATTGATTGATTGATTGATTGAATTTATATTGCTGCCTATTCGCCCATAAAACAATAAAAACTAACAAAAAGAATCAAATAAATTAATATAGTACAATATAACAAAATCACATTTAGATGTATTAATGATTGGTATCTTAGATGAACCAATTAATAGATGATAGATGGAATAGTAGGTTTCGACTGTGATGTATAAGTTGGACGTTTAGTAGGTATACTAGGTATAGTAAACCAAAGAAAACATACTTCCTTCCTGCTGGTTCTTAAGGTTTAATGTTGGCAAAAATACTAGTCCACTCTTCTGTTTCAACTCAGTTGTCATAAAGATATTTTAAAAGGCAGATTAATACAAAATAGGAAGGATAATTTTTGAGAAACTTAACAGATCCGTACAGTGTTTCACTACTCATTCCCTCTTGATTGCTGCAGTTAATCTATCTTCTGCATGTTGTGTATGTGTGTGTCGTTCTCTTTCCAGGATTGGGGTTTGCTCTTTCATATTCTCCAGCCGTAGCAATGGTGGGCAACTATTTTCACAAGAGAAAAGCCCTGGCCTATGGAATTGCCATGTCAGGCTGCGGCATTGGGACCTTCATCCTGGCTCCTGTGGTCCAGCTTCTGATTGAGCATTTTTCCTGGCGTGGCGCCTTGCTCATCCTGGGTGGTTTTGTTTTGAACCTCTGTGTCTGTGGTGCCTTAATGAGGCCAATTGCTGGAAAAGAGGACCAGAAGAACATGCTGGAATTCTCTGAGCTTGAGCTGGAAGCGCCAAAGCCAGACTTCAAGCAGTGGTCTTTCTGTTCCCCTGTGATCAAGCTATGGTCTCACAAGTGGGTGTGCCGCTGCTCGCAGCAGGAGTACAACTTTGTACTGACGCCAGACTTTGTGGTGCTTGCCGTGTCCATCTTATTCATGGCTTATGGCTGTAGTCCACTCTTTGTTTACTTGGTGCCTTACTCGTTAAGTGTCGGAGTCAGCCACCAACAGGCGGCTTTTCTCATGTCTGTCCTTGGAGTCATTGACATCATTGGCAATATTACTTTTGGATGGCTCACAGATCAAAGGTAAGAGGGCTGTGCAGGAGAAGGAGATGGTTCAAGGCAATAAGCACTTGGATGCTCTCCTTGCGTGCCAGGAGCTGTTTGCAGAAGACATTTCTTTGTGATGCGGCCTTTGTATTATTCTCAGACCATTGTGGACCCAACCTATAGTCATCCTCAACTGCTCTCTCCTTCTAATGTAAATGTTTCCCACCTTCTCCTAAAAGAACCCTAAAGGTTTGAATGATCCGTGAAGCATCTCTGCACAATGACCTGTCACTCAGACAGCTTCAAAATTGATTTAAC
>JANHZT010003695.1:78914-93775 GCA_032468215.1 Stegonotus admiraltiensis | reverse complement strand
GTTTGGAGAACCGGTAGTAAAAATTCTGACTGGCCCCGCCCCCATCTATTCTCTGCCTCCCAAGTCCCAGCTGATCATGAGGAAATGGGGATTTTGCAGTATCCTTCCCCTGCAATGCCCACCAAGCCACACCCACCAAGCAATGCCACACCCACCAAGCCACACCCACAGAACTGTAGTAAAAAAATTTGAAACCCACCACTGAATGGAAGGATATATATTCCTTGCAGACAGATGGTTATTTGCATTCTTTTTTTATAGAGTCGTTGAAACCACTCAATGACACAGAGGTTTATCTCTGTGGTCACCTGAGTAGTTCAAATGAATGTGGAGCCTTCTTTGAACTGTTGAAAGGATTGTGTTGTAGACTGGAGGTAGATGATGTTGTATCCCTCCCCCCTCAACAGAAAGTCCAGTTGCCTCTTGAAAAAGCACCTTTGGAGGTTCCTCAATACTTTCAGCTGAAGACTAGCAATTCTCTAGTCTTCCTTCTCTGCCCTATTTTCCTTGCTTGCATTTTTAATGATTTTGGAAGGGAAATGTGTGTCTTAAACTACTATGGTACTGGATACCACTTGTTGAGAAACACTGGTGTAGACTACAAACTATTTGTTGGATAGTTAAAATGCAGATTATGTGAAAATGTATTAACCTAGTATGGTTATTGTTGGTTGGGTTTTTTTTGCTATTCTTAAGTTCATATTCCTCTATCTGACTCTTCTTTTGGAACTAATTTCTAAAACAAAATGTAATAATTGAATGAATTAGTATTGTCTGAGATGCCAATTTCTGGTAAAGAGAACAATACTGCATTGTATTTGTTTTTATAACATTATTCCGCAAATAGTTCAGTTTAAAAAATAACTGCAAGGTAAAATTGGTCCATTATATGTTTGATTTGATGTGACATTTTGGTTTACTCATTCCGTTGAAGTATCTTAGAATCATAGATGAAAAATGTTATTTAGGTGATCAAGTCTGTCCACTCCTCAAAGCAGGAATCCAAATTAAAGTATCATCAATGGCTGATATTTATTTACTTGTTATATATTTATATCTTTGCTATATATTTGTTATATATTTATATCTTTGCCTTTATTTTTGAAGCTCAAGTATGTAGCACTTTTTATTTCATTTTCCCCACAACAATTTGCTGAGGTACTGAGCTGAGTGACTGGCCCCAAAGAACCTAGACTTTAATCAGTCCAGGTAAAATGTATCAGGTTCCCCAGAACAACAGAGAATAGTTTAGTATCCTAAACCTTTGTAATATCTGATCTGAAGAGTGTTATCATATTCCCACTCAATCTTTTCTCATCAAGCCCAAACATTCTTAGCTCCTTCAATCTCTCTTTTATAATACTTGGTTTCTAATCTCTGATTGTCCAATTCACTTGAATCCTTTTTAAAGCGTGATACCCAGAACTGGACAAAATACTCTAGTGGGATTGCCAAAGGAAAGAAAAGGAAGTCATATATTCCGTGATTTGAAAACTATACTTCACTTGATGCGACCTGAAATTGCATTTTCTTATCTGCATTCATATATTATTGACTCATAGTTGGAATGTAAAACTATTATTCCAAGTTCTTTTCCAGTACTGGTAAGCCAGCTATACCCCATCCCGTAGTTCAGCATTTGAATTCTTTTCCTGAATGCATAACTTCAAATATTTCTCTCTTAAACTGCATCCTATTGTTTTCAGCCTATATTTTTAACCTATTATTTTCAATTTTATTTTAATCTTCCAGGGAAGTATGTGCCATTTACAAGATATTTTAAGTGTTCCATTTATCTCCTCATCCAGATAATTAATAAAAATGCTGAATACTCATTGCATTGATGAGTCATCATTAAATATTGTTTACAACTTAGCTCTATACACTTAATGCTTATACCTTCCAGCCAATCCACACCCAACTAAAGTTGCATTCTTGGTGGATAACACACAGATACTCTTGCCTTGGTGTTACCAATCAGTTGTTTATGTTACAAGCTGGAAGGTGGAATAATTTTATCTTATTAACGGGCCTCTTTTTTCCCCGCAGTCTCCCTATAATAAAAGATCATTCCATAAGGCTGCAACCAGTTAGACAGAATTTCCTGACGTAGCCTAGTCTGCATATGTGTGTTGTATCATAGCTGTCTTAACAAGAACTTTTCCCTTTAGCCCAGCTTCTACAAAGAATTTTACAGTCCTTGTGCTGGCCTCTGACACACGGGGAGAGCTTTAATGAAAACTTTTAATCCAGGAGTGGATTTTTTGCCATTGTAGTGAAAAGCATACTGAAATATATGAAGGCTTTACATTAAATCACCAAAGTGTTAAGAGGAAAGTACTTTGGGCCAGTCATTATCTATCAGCCCAACAGTGTTGTCATTGTGGGGATAATAGGAAGGAGGAGGAGTATTAGGTATGTTTGTCACCTAGAATTGTTTATAAAAATAATGAAGGTGGAATAAAATAAAACAAATAAAATAGGAAACACACATCATATCATAACTGATCTTTAGCGTTTGGTATGCCTTTATTTCATATATATTGTCAATCATTATTGGTGTTCTATTTTTTTTCCCCATTTCTGGAAGAGAAATGTAAATATCTTATATTTCTAAAGTTTCCATTACAATTTTTCACCATCCTATAATCAGATATATATATTGTATTATGCATATGTCATAAGTAGAATGTGTCACTATCTGAAAAATAGACCAATGTTGTGAAGACACTTAGCAAAAGTTTTTTTTTCTTGTAAGTGGAAGTTGGTTTTTTTTTGACAACTTCATGAAAATGAGATATTTTTTATTTAGTGCAACTTCCTAAAACTGACAGGTTCCTCGGTTTCATGAAATGGAGATTTCTCTCTTTTTGAGATGGCTCAAAATATCTTTGTAAACTAGAGAACTTCAAAAGATCTAGAATTTTTTATAGCTTTTAATACTTTTTTATTTTACCTAATACAAATTTTCCTTGAACATCAATTTTATAATAGTTCCACCATTTTTAAAACTTTCTTCTATAAATATGTCTCCCATAACTTGGAAATTTAATCAAATTTGCTTTGTTTTGTGACCATAATGAATAGAAAAGCAAGAAAAAATTAAAATACAGGCACTGAATCACCCTCATGCTTGTTTAAAATAACAAAAATATAAATAAGAGGAATGCTTGGTAAGGTTTTGGACATTCTTTGATGCAATACTGAATCATGTAAACAACAACAACAATCACATAAACACAATTAAACAACTTGAACAAATTTGGGCAATTTCCTTAATCTTTTAAGGAAGCTGTAAACATCTATCTAGTTTTAGTTTTTTGTTGACTTGCCTTATGATAAAGGCACACTTATAGATTAAGTTTTCTTGAGTTCTTTGGAGGAGCCCAGTATTTTTAAAAATACTTAGAAATTGATTTAAATCTAAAGTAGAAATATGTTCTTAGTACTAAGAGGTATTGCAGTTCACTAATTTTATTACATTAGATTATTTCATTATTCTTCTGACTTTCTCCACATATTCATTTTATTGTAGGTCCTCCAGGTCCAAGAGGGTCCAAAGGTGACAGAGGACCCCAAGGTCCAATTGGACTTACTGGGCCCAAAGGACAAAAAGGAGACAAAGGTGAACCAGGACCTCCAGGACCTCAAGGTGAAAAGGGACCAAGTGGCCCACCTGGATCACCAGGTGAAAAAGGTGGAAAAGGTTCCAGAGGTTCACCTGGATCTAAAGGCCAGAGAGGTTCAACTGGGAAGACTGGGATGCCTGGTCCTAGTGGAGATCCAGGACTCCCTGGACCACCTGGCAAAGATGGACCCCCTGGCCCACAAGGCCCACCTGGACCCATAGGTCTTCAAGGATTTGTTGGTGAACCAGGGATACCTGGTGCTCGTGGGTTGTCTGGTTTCCCAGGTGTACCTGGACTACGTGGTCTTCCAGGTGAGCCTGGTCCTCCTGGACCACCAGGTCCAGGAATAGCTATGGCACTACAAAGTGAGATTAACGGTAAGCTGTTACACACCCGCTATGTGTCTGCATGCTTCACTGTATATTTATTACCAATATATAAAAGTATAGTTTGAAACTACTGGGATGTTGACTATTGGATTGGACTGTACTCTTTGTACACATTGCAATGGAAGTTTATCTGTTCAAGCCTCCAACTAGCATGAAATGAACATCATGGTTTTTAAATCCAAGATTTCTAAGGAGGTACAGAAAAGCAATTGTTACCTTTTTTCCCCATCAGAATTCTTCACATTCTCTTTCAGAGCAGTTAGTGCTTGGATTCACCTTATACACAGAGAGATGGTCTAGGGCCATGAAGCACATTTTTGTCTGTCTTTCTCACTCTCTTCTAAAGCTTCTCTCTATAGCGTTAAGAAGACAATAAGTAATTCTGACCCTTGTTTTAAGTCCTAGTATTTTGTACTATTATATGTAAAAAAATTAGAAGCTCAAGCTGACCAATTCCTCTTCCCCATCTTTTAATTTCTTTCTCTTCCTTCAACTGTCATATAGATTCAGTGATATCTAAAGTTTACTAAAATAAAGTGAACTTTATTTCTTCTCCCTTATCTTTTAATTCACAAAACAATTTCTATGTTACTGCAGAACCGATATACATATATGAGGATCAATATTTGTCTCTTGTAATAATGGGAAAAGTTATGTATTATATGGAAAAAGTGGGCAAAGCATAGTATATTGCCAGTGTTCCTCTTAAAACCTGATAAGTAATTGTGTAGGATTGTTCAAATCTCATTGTTAATACTTGTTTCAAATTTTGCATGGAAAGTTACCCCAGAATGGTATTAGAAGAATGGTTTTGATACATGAATAAAATTTGGGTGCTTTTCAAAGTTTATCTTGCAATCATATTATTAAACTGAGCCCTTTTTTTCTTTATGATAAACTACAAATGATTTGAAGGCCAATTTGATAGAAAAGGATGGCTGCAACTCTCAATAACAGAAATTCCATTTCAACAATATTCTGAATAGATAATTAGTTTTTCAAATTGCTTGGCTTCCAATAATGTTATTCAAAACTATATCTACTAGGTTTATTAGTGCTTCAAGAGTAAATCAGAAGTCGTCTCTTGGGTTTCACATGAGCACAGTGTGTCCCTGACACTTATTTAAAACTAGTGCATCTTTTCTCAGGCTTCTGTATGAGTTTGAAAAAAAAAAGATGCTGTTATTTTAATAGTGGAATTGATTTTAAGGGGTTGATTCTTAAAATAGAGGCATCTTTTTCAGGCCATACTAAAGCCTTGAAAAAAATCAGGCTGCCTTAACATATAGTACATTTTCAAAGTGTGCGGAGCCCTAATTTCTAAGGGGGAGATTATTTTTTCATTCTCCTGAGAGTTTATATGTAAGTGTTTTATGTTATAGGTTGTCCTGTTTACTGGAAGAACTTTTCAGACAACTGCTACTACTTTTCAAATGAAAGAGCAGTTTTTGAAGATGCAAAACTTTTCTGTGAAGAGAAATCATCTCATCTGGTTTTCATCAATAGCAAAGAGGAACAGGTATAAAATCCTATCTAGCATGCTGTTAGATTTAAATAGTATAAAAGAGCAAGTATGGAACATCATTACTTGCAGCCATGCCAGTTGACAATGATTGGAGTTGAGTAGGTTAGACAAGACAGTCAGAAAGCATCTTATACATTGCAGGATCCAATCTGAATTGATCACTGGGACCAAAGTTTTAGTCTTCCGAGCTTTCGGACTCATGCTGGAACCCATCTTCAGGGAACTTGTCTCTCACCAGAATGTGTGTCACTATAGAAGATTAAACCTCTGGTCCTGGTGCCCAACCCAGATTGACTTCTCCAACATTACCCTGGGACACATACATTTGCCTTCATTCATTTTATAGATGTTAATGTCTCATAAATGTAAACATCTGACTAAAGATAATCGGGAGGGATGATCAGGGGATTTCAGTCCTACTGAAAAAAGTTGACCAAAAATGCAAGTAGTCCTTGTTTAGCAACTGCTTTATTTTATTATCATTTGCAGTTACAATGGTGATGAAAAAGTAACGTTGTGACCAATTCTTGCATTTACTTGCTGTAAAGTAAAGGAAAGCTGAAGTAAATACAGTTGCAATTTCACTAGCAACTATTTTCCTTAACAATTGAGTTGCCCCTCCCACTTGTATTTGCATGGAAGACCAACCATCATTTGTTATAGGAGCTTCCGATGCTGTTACCTAGGTTGAACATTCTGCTGAAAATCCATGTTGATTTTTCTTTCTTGAAATGGCACTGTCAGATGCTGCCATCTGTTTGTTCAGAGCAGTCCATGAGAAGAGGATCTATCACTCTTTCTTACTCCGCTGATATTGTGACACCTATGCCTGCTCCCCCCCCCCCAAATGATTTTCTCTAAAGCAAAATGCAGGCCAGGTGAGGGCAGGACTGGAAAAGGAATGCATACCTTCTTCCTGTCCATTTTGTCATTTTAACAAAATGACATTTCTACGTAGCTAGGCTTCACTACATGACAAAGCAAAGTTGAAGGCAACATAAGCAATATGTAGTTTGACCCTATGAAGACTAATCAAAGATTGTCCCAAATGTCAGCTTAAGCAGAGTGTGTGTGCAAACGTAAACCAATGGTATCACTGAGAGTAATATTTCCAACCCCAGAAATAGAAATAGAAATAGAAATAGTGAGCATCCAAAAGGTCTTGTTGAAAATAAGGCAGAAGGATATAGTTCCAGATGAGATTATTATTGTAATTTCTATATGTTTTTGGGGGTAACATGTTGGATTTTAATTTAAGTTACAAAACAAACCCTTCCCATTCAGCCTCCAGGTTCTTCTCCCTAGCCTCAGAGCTCCAACCTGTTTTATCTATTTATTTGAAATAGCTCTTTATTAGACATCTTCAATCTGATTCCAGGGCAACTACAGCTGCATTAATATCCACATCATGCAACAATGAGCCCCTGTAAATATAATAAAAGACAGCATTTTGTATTGAGGCAGACAAATTAAAATGCTTGGTCAGCATTTACTGAGCTGATGCTCTTGTGACAGCAAGCAGGGGAATTTCTTTGATAATCCCTTTTCATTCTGGCTGCAGAGCCCACCACGCAGCAAACAGACCAGGTGGAAGCACTTCACACTCTACTTTGCAGAATTTCCATTGCTAGAGTGGAAATAAAGTCCCCCTCTTCATGTGCCATAGCTGGCTATTACTATTATAGCTATGCCAAAGCTGGCATAGCTACTATCAATTTAACCAGAAAATTGGTTGGGAAAAAGACATTCTTGGCAGATGGTGAAAAGGAAATTGGACTGAGATTGGGAGCGTGAAAGGAAGAATGTGTTGGAAAAGGTGCTCAGCTCAAATGAGATACACTCAGAAATAGTTCCAGGTTTGATTTTGCCCAGAAACTCATGTTTATGCTCCGTCATGCTTTTCAAGAGGCTAAAATAATTTAAGGGAGCCAAAACCCTGGGATGTGAAATAATGTGACTGATTCCTTCTTCTGTACACAGCAATGGTTGAAAAAACAAGTTATTGCAAAAGGCAGTTTCTGGATTGGTCTCACTGACTCAGCGAAGGAAGATGAATGGCGATGGCTGGATGGTACCCTACCAGAATACATGTGAGTGCAGGAAGGATGTTCACTGTTTTCTGCTATAACTGTTTCTCAGCATCTGCCAATAGGAAACGGTGCAGCAACCTTATAAAGGGCATTGTCTTTTAGGTTCAGATTAACATTTCTTTGATTTCAAAAGGCTTACTGACAGAAAAAAATGCTGAATAACCAATAAAAGAAGAAGATAAGGCACATTAAGCACCTTAAAATGCTTATTACAGAGTTAATAGCAAACTAGGCCAGAGAAACCAGAGGTTTTTTTTAAAACAACTTTTATACAGACGTGTGGAAGAAGGACAACAATAAAGAAAGAGAAAGAGAAAGAGAAAGAAAGAGAAAGGATCAATTTTACTTGGCTGATTACAGAAAATAAGACTTCCATATTGCATCTGTTGTAAATCATTACTGGCACCAAACTTGCATCTTCATTTGTCGTTGAAGCTAAATATCAGCCAAATTCTTTTGAACTGGAATCAGGGGATACACTGGATCAGCACTAGATCAAGTAGACTAAGACCTGTCACTCCCACTGAATGAAATTATTACCTTTTTCTCCAGTCTCTCAGTTTGACTGCTGTTGAGCATTGGAGCTTAGGTTAAGGAAATGTTACTGGTATCTTTGGCTAATTCCTTCTTATCCTGATGAAATCTTCACATTTGTAACTTAAACCACTGCATCTTTAAGGACCTTAAGAAATCTTAAAGTGATTGTTCATAATCTACCCAAAGGATAATTTACTAGCAGGATGATACATCCCCAAATAAATACAAAGGCTACAGAAATCTGAAGGATTACTAGATGGCAATAAACAGATTGACAATCTCTGCTCTGGAATTTTGCAATCCAGATCTGGTAGCTCTAATTATGCAAATTTATTTTTTATTATAAGATATTTCTTGCGATATATGATTGTTGATGTGTTTTAAGTTTATGATATGATAATATTAGGCATTTGTCTCTAAATATTGTATAGCAAGAAACTATTCTTTGTATTTTACTTTGGAGATGCATATATAAATCTAACAGTAAGGTGTATTTATATCTTAGTAGCTCATCTGCAGCCATAGATGAAACAAACAAATACAACCCCATTGAAGGATTACACTCTGTACATGTGTCTATGTTCAGTCCAAAACCAAAACAGAATTTTTGGTCTAATTTTAGACTTTTGAGCTTTGGCAGTTTGTCCAATTGATTCCCATCTCTAAAGCCCAGCTGTTTTCAATATCCAGGAAAAGTCATGCACTATTTGTTAAGGAGTATGGTTTCTACTTTAGGAGAGATTTATTTTTTGTTTTGTCTTTACTATTATAAATCTCTTCTGTCACACTGTCATATGATGGCTGGGTTATGAAATGATATTTTTTGTTTTTGTTTTATTGCAAGAAACTGGAGTGCTGGACAGCCTGATAACTGGAAACATGGCCATGGGCCAGGGGAAGATTGTGCTGGATTAATCCATGCTGGGCTCTGGAATGACTTTCACTGTGAAGATGTTAATAGTTTTATTTGTGAACAAGATGTGGAAAAAGGTATAGTAAGCTTTGAACCAAATGCATTTACATTTATTACAAAGTTTATTACCAACCAAATTTCTGCAGCTGGGACAAGAGGGAATTGAATATCCTACTCCTACAGATAGAAGGTTTTAGAAGAGAACTTGAGATCAATCCTTATTAGCATCTGTGTATAAATATTCTCCCTAGCTGCTTCTGATGTTCAGGCCACTGAGTTTTAAACTACTGGCAAGATTACACAGCGATTCTTACTAGGTTACATACATTTGGCAATCAGTGTTCTAAAACATGTCTTGCTAATTCTAAAGAAAAGCAATGCAGTAATTTATTTTTTCCAGTTAACACCAAAAAGACAGTAGTGTAATTTCAGAACTAAAAAATGCAGGTTGAAAGCTATAAGCAATTGGACCTAATGTTTCTGAAGATTTTCTAAAGACTATTGGACAATGGATGAAGTGTTATGGGTGTTATTATTCAGCTTCCCCCTTTCATTAAACATTTCTGTACCTTAGATGAAAATGAAACCTTGAAAAATGAGATACAATTCTACCTTTGTATTTTGTTATTATCAATTATATAGATAAATTGTTAATATATGACTCTTAGGTTAATTTAATAGAAGGGTTTGCGGTAGGTGGGGTCTATCATAAAATTCATTGGATCATTTGGACAAATTATTCTGCTTTTTCCCCTCTAATGTTATACAAGGAGGCTGGGGTTAGGATAAAGTGCTCATCTGAGCTTCTTCAGAAAAGAAAGTGAGAAATATACAGCAAACATAGGGCTCTCTTGAATCAGCCTTCCTTATTTATTAAATTTATATGCTACCTTGAATTTAAATTTCAGTTAGAATTGTGTTTAAATTAGAATGTGTGCTTATATTTCAGCAGCTTTTAATACCTGAAACATGTTGTCACTGCCACCAAAATGTGTTCTGTATAACAGCTAGAAAATAATACTTAGAAATCTATTTGTGTTTACTCAGTGCTGTTTCCTACAAACTTCTACAATGAAGTAATACAAGAAGAGTTAGTTCCCCTGACCTTTACGCCAGCGCTTCAGTCCTGATCCCTAGTGGATCCCCTCCCTTGCCCCCTCTTCAATTACCTTACACCATGATTAACAGCACAACATTTCGCTTTATAACTGGCCCTCAGATGATTAAGCAACTATACAACACAATTAAGATGTGTTAAATAAAGACAAATCTTTTCTCAGGTGGTATGGCAATCTTTCCAAAGAGCCCAAGATTTCATTATGTTAACAATAGTCAACACTTAGGTGATTTTTAGGACCAAAATTGTCTTTTAATAAGACTATGGAGGTGGGGAGGGATTACCTGTAGAGAAGAATCAGTGGATTGAAGATGGGTTTTTTTCCCTACTTCTACATTTCAAGAGTGAAACTGACTGGTCTGCCCTTGTGATTCATTGACAAATGGCAATGGACAGTAAGTAAATAGACTGGACCAGGGGTGAAATTCAGCCAGTTCTATCCGGCTCAGACGAACTGTTAGTGGTGGCTGTGGGAGGCTCTGCCCACCCATGTGGACATCATGACGTCGCTTTTTTGTTACAATTTTAAGCATCTGTGCATGTGCAGAATTTATCCATGCGCAGAAGGTTTTGCGCATGCGCGGATGATGGTGTGTGCACATTTGCGAACCGGTAGGGAAGGTAAGTGAATTTCACCCCTGGACTGGACATCTTTCTTTTATCACCTGTAATTAGTATACACTGATTTTCACATTAAATATCTTCCTACCATTGTCAGACTATTTGCATTTTGACTGGTTATGGTCAGACACAGATTTGGAAAGCAGTACTTACCATTGCAACTTACAGCTTTGGCATTGGTTTCTGGATTTTAAAGTCAGGTTTTACCTTTGTAACACTTGTTATTTTCCTTTTCCACTGCAGCTCAGCCTCCAGGATTGTAATAGGTCGTGGGCCAAGAGACTGACATTTTCTTTGCAAAGAAATTAATCTGGGACTGAACCATCACTCAAATAAGAAAAGGAGCACTGAGAACTTTGATGAATAAACTTCATCAGCACAATTTGTCCTCCACATTTTCTAATTTTTCAGGGGCTTTACAACCTGTCGCACAAACACGTTGGTAGAAAATGTAATTGGACAAAACTACCTGTAGATCTCTTCAGTCATTAAGCAGAAGGTATGTTCCGGTAAGAACTAGAAAATAGCAAGCTGATTACAAGTTATGACTTTACTACTCTAGGAAGACAAAAAAATACAAAGCTACTGTGTAAACAAAGCAGCCACTTGCTAAATTCCCAAATATTGGCAATTATATAAATATACATGTATAAATTTATATAAATTTTATATATAAATATATATAGTCCAGTTCTGATCAGTAATATAGAATATACTTTTTAAAGCTTTTAAAATTCTGTATTTTTGTACAAAATGTTGCCTATTATATTGATTTAATTGCTTTTTTATATGAATATAGTAAATAGAAATCAAAGAAAACACCATTGATACTACTTATCATTCACTAGAAATAACCATCCGGAATAAATTACTCATGTATAATAACTTTTAAAATTGATTTTAGATGGCATTTGCAGTCCATTATACAAAAATATACACAAAGTTACGATCCAAGGACAACATGCTTGTTTTTCTGAAATGGTCCATTGACCGAACTCCAGGCAGCTGAAAGTCTAGCAATAGACTTGAAGGGAGTGATAACATTGACTATTAAAGTACATACTTTACATATTGTATAGAGAATTCCTGATTCAGTCTTCCTGATTCCAATTAAAATAATCAAGTGGTCAGAGAGCTAAAAATAATTTTTAAAAAGGCTTTGTCAAGGGCCCTGGGAATTTTTACTAGCTATAATGCAGGCCTTAATGTATTAGCTGCTTAACATGACCTAACAAAAAATATGTTTTATGTTCCTCTTATTTTCTTCATGTGTAGGCAATTTCTATTGCTGTAATGGGCTTCAGACCATTGGGGACTAGTTTAAGTCTAATAAAATTTTTAACAAAAATAGATATTTCTGACAGACGTGTGCAACTTGTTTGTAATACCTTTATGGTACCCACCCACTGGAGCAGGGGGGACAGGAACCAATAGACTTTGCCATTTCTTGATTAGACTTTTTTCTGCTCCAGTTTAACACCTCCAAATTGCAGCTTTTTCTTCCACATGGAAAACAACTTGTCAGAAAATGGTTAACTATTCCATGCCACAGTTACCTTCCTGTTGTTTGTCAATAAAGACGTTGCTCTGGAGAAAAGAGAAAGCAAAATCCAAGGCATTGGGAAAGAGTTCATTATATCCGAATGCAACATTATCTAATTTGGTGGATCAGCAGGCAAAAATGCTACAATACTGCAGTACTTTTCTGTACTTCTTTGTTCAGTAATGGTTTGTGCTTAACATAAAATTACAGTGAAAATAAAAGGCAAGTCACACATGTTGACATAAATAGTATTTACATGATTTTTGTATGTAAAATTGATACTATGATTGTTTGTGAACATTTATATTTAAGATAAGCATCTGTAATCATTTTGCTCCAGATTTGGACACAATTTGGACCTAAAAAGAATGTTGGTAAACTCAGAATATTGAAACAATGAATACATCGAAGTAATTAACGTTTCCTCTGAAATGTTTTTCACGTTAGGATAATTTGTTGCTGTGCTGTTCAGTTAAATAATGTACAAACCTTTTCTTTCTATCTCTAACATCCTTCTGTATCTCCTTCACTGGTACCAAAGCAAATTCTCAATTAGTTTGAAACTAGATATTGGGTGAGTTATTAATTTGCTGAGACTTACGTGTTTCTCCTGTCACAAAGGACTCGGAGCCACTTAAACTCCCAATGTCCAGCAAAATGATTAAAATGATAAAATAGCCACTATGGGACAGTCAAAACAAAAGTGACAAATACCTCTCCACAAGGACAAATATTCACATCAGACTCTCAGGAGCCCTTTAGAAGCACCAGATCCTAATAGCCCTTAAGAACCATAGCAAGGATAGGGCTCTAATCTCTTGACAAGGGGAGCAGTGGCAGAGAAGATCTCAGTGGTGGGATTCAGCCAGTTCGTACCACTTCGGGAGAACCGGTTGTTAACTTTCTGAGCAGTTTGATGAACTGGTTGTTGGAAGAAATCATTAGGGCAGAGAACTGGTTGTTAAATTACTTGAATCCCACCACTGGAAGATCTGCCCCTGTATTCCCTAATCACAATGGTCCTTAGAGATTGACACCCTGAGCAATCATATTTGGGGGAGTTTGATACTTGGATTAGGTCAGGAGTATCAAACTTGTGTTGTCATGGTGGCATCTCATGACGTATTGTCACTTTTTTCCCCTTTGCTAAACCAGGCGTGGGCGTGGCCAGTGCACGACACATCTGGCTTGCAGGCCACGAGTTTGACAGCCCTGGATTAGATGGTCTCATAGATAGCCAGCTCCTGAGTCATATGTGACTTTAAAAGTGATATCTAGCATTTTGAAATGTGGCCAGTAATTGAATAGCAAACAACACAGCTCTCTAAAGGTAGGTGTAATAGCATAGATAAATCAAGTTACTTAAGTCATTACATTGTAGACCAGCTGAAGCTTGTGATCTCCAAGTGCAGCCCAAGGTAGTGTACATTGCAATAATAAAAGACATGGTGACAAAGCCCCTTAGCAAAGCTTACTGACCCAGAAATTGCTATAAAAGGGAGACAAACTGGAAGTGGGTAAAAACCTTTTGGTCGCCATCTGCTCTTTGAGCAGGAACTGTGAATAGAAATAGATCTCTAGATTATGTGTCAATTCTGCATGCTGGAGTTCTATCCTGGCGAGAAACAAAGATGGAAACTTAATGGATTTAATTGGATCCTGTACCCAGAGCCAGTACTGTATGTCCTGCTGGTACTAAACTTGAGTCAGATCATTACAGGAAATGAGATGAAATCATTATGGTAAACATAATGAGGTTTGTTGCACCCACACAGTGGAGAACTCTAGAGGTCAACTCCCCCCAGTTGGAACAACAATATGGCTTTGAGGAAAGAGCATACTATCACTCTCCTCGAAGGAAGACTCACCACTACTACTCCCAAGGATCCACTGATTACTAGCCTGACTCAGCCCCCTGTTACACGCTTGAAATAATTCACTAATCAGGTGAGGCAGGAATATAAAACATAGATGGTTTCAAAGAGTCTTGTTTACTTAATTAGGACCAACAGGCTCAAACTCATTTCAGATAACCTTGCAAGATGACTTCTAGAACTTGCCGGCATCTTATTCTGAATAAAAGAATGTGTGTTTGTGTATGTAGAACGTAGAAAAATATTAAAACATAGCAAGAAAAAAGCAATGCAACTGTATCAAGGTAAATTGATATGTATGAAGATTTTGCATAACAGCTTCAAAAAAGATAATCATATTTCATGTTAATTGTTCATGTTGTTCAATGATCATATTTGTATAGGCAGATGACTTGATATGTGTGGCTTTTTCTTTTTTCCAAGTAGCTATTTGTTATTTTGAGTTTTGATCAGTGGTGAAATCTAAAATTTGTTAGTACCGGTTCTGTGGGTGTGGCTTGGGGGGGTAATGTGACTGGGTGGGCCTGGCCAATTTTTTCTTTTAACTTAAAACCATTTTTTCTACAACCTCTTCGGCGAAGAGGTTGTAAAAAAATGCTTTCAAAAGGCTCTGACGATCCCAG